>BMAW01042125.1:0-20033 GCA_019974015.1 Nephila pilipes | reverse complement strand
AAAGAAAAGCCTTACAATTGTGAAATATGCAATAAGGGTTTCTCTCGTGGTGATGAATTGAAAACCCATTTGCGTATTCATACCAAAGAAAAGCCTTACATTTGTGAAATATGCAACAAAGCCTTCTCTCAGAATAGTAATTTAAAAACACATTTACGTATTCATACAAAAGAAAAGCCTTACAATTGTGAAATATGCAATAAAGCTTTCTCTCAGAATGATAAATTAAAAATCCATTTTCAAATTCATACAAAAGAAAAGACTTACAATTGTGAAATATGCAATAAGGCTTTTACTCAGAATGGTAATTTAAAAATCCATTTGCGTATTCATACAAAAGAAAAGACTTATAGTTGTAAAGTATGCAATAAGGCTTTCTCTCGGAATGGTAATTTAAAAATGCATTTGCGTATTCATACAAAAGAAAAGCCTTACAATATTGAAATATGAAAAAAGACTTTTTCTGACAATAGTAGTTTAAAAATCCATTTGCGTATTCATACCAAAGAAAGGCCTTACAGTAGTGAAATATGCAAAAAGGCTTACTCTTGTAATAAGTATTTAAAAACTCATTTGCTTAATCACACAATGGAAAAACTTTATGTTATTGAAATATGCAAGAAATAGTTCTGTCAATATAGTAGTCAAAAATTTCATTTAAATATTCTCTTAAAAGATTTGTAGCTCTTTTGGGAAATTGAACAAAATAGAATTTTTTATTCTGATAATTTAGTTGTGACGAATGCGATATGTTCATGGAGTTCATATCTGATAAACAAAGCATGAATATTTATCTGATTTGTGTTTCATCCTTTGTGTATAGAACAATTTTTGTTCTTCTAAAAATTTGTTTTTGTAAACATTTTCTTTTTACATACTAGGATGTGTATTATATTAGGTTGTATTTCTAAATGTATTAAAAATATATAGTTGTTTTGTATTGGGTTTCTTGTCTCGCACGATTCTATCTGTCATGTTTACAGCAATGAAAGTAAAGTCATACTTTTTATGTTTTTTAAAAAATCTCGCTTCTACTTTGATTTCCTTCGTTGTCTTAGAAATATAATGGAAGGAAAATTTTGCAGGATGGAAAGAATGCCACTTTGTGATTCATGCTGATATAAATTTTCGTCTTCGTCATAGTTTTCATTTTTTTTATACTGTGACTGATATAATGTATTTCTTTTTATAAAAAGGCGTGCTGTGAAATGAAATAGTATGTAAACTCATAATGATATATTTTTTTGTTAAGATATAAGAATGATATGTGTTTTGATTGATCGGGTAGAGTAAAGGTTTAATTATTTTTAAGAAACAACGGAGGTCAGCGTGTAAAATTAGTTTTAAATATTAAGGGATCTTTTTTTACATAATATTGTAAATTAGAAGAATTGATGTTGGTTTGGGTGATTTCCGTAAGCCGTATATTGAAGTCACCTTCTGTGGCGTAAATGTTTAATTATTATTCTGAGATATCGTAATTTTTTCTTAATAAATGTGTGATGTTGAAAGTAAAGTTTTATATTAAAATATTGATTTCTAAAATTATTGGAGTAAGAAACTTATTTAGTGTTTATTTTTGTGGAGATTTTCCACTTAATCACAACGACGACATTTCTCACATTGTCCTTTCTAGGGTTGTCATCACCTGTTTTTGAACTGTTGTGTAAGATTAGTCCAACTGCAATTCACGCATATCGTAATTGTTGTGCCCAGTATCTGGGATATATCCGGGCAACCTGTTCTTGGTCTTTTATAGAAGGACCTCAGCGATTTGCTTTCTTTAAGTAGGGCGTCATGACTTCGAATTACCCTGTGATATTTTTTTTCGTATGTGATTTACTCTGTTTGGTTATTAGGGGTGACTTGCCCACAGGATACCCTAGCAATCTAATTCTCTATTTTCGAACTTCCCTTTTTGAATCAAATTTTACTTTTTTTCTACTTTCTCATGTCTAGATCACATTTTCACAATTTTACTAGATTTACGCTCTCTCATGTCCTTGTTTGGGGCAACATGGCCACATCTGACATTTGCGCAATTATAAATCATTCCCTTTACGCATTACTCGCTCGTTCAATGAATTCATCGGGACAATTATCATTCACTCTTTTAATAGTATAGATCATAGTTACACCCGGTTTGGCGCAGCATGGTCACATCTGGTTATTGCGCAATAGAACTTCAACATCGCCATCAAGGGTAGTCATTGTAAAACGTCAGAGATTGAACCCTCACTCAAAACAACGAATTTTGTTATTCATTCTGTGTCTTCATGAAACCATGCAAACCAATAATAATGGCTGCAATTCACAATAATAAGTACATTAAAAGTTCAATTTGGGCAATACATTTTATCCATATATTTCGTTTATTTATAATATTTGTGTCTTTGTACCCATATGAATTACCTAAGAGATTAGCTTCTCTTTAGTTGATCATACACGATTATAGTCTATCAATAGACGATTTTTACATATAGTAAATGAGTTTTTATTGGGATATCAGTAGAGTTCTCAGTTCATTCAAATGTCTCAAATTTTGTCTCAGACAAGAATTTATTGACCATTTTCTTTGCATTTCACGAAGCTACATTCGTGGTTCATTTATTTCATTTTAATTTATTTATTACTAATTTATATTTTTAATGCTGAATAAATGCGGACAAAATTTTAACTTTAAATCCTTCTTTTATTATTATTGCTATACGAGTCGTCTATTACTTTATTAATCTATCACTTTTTTTATCGTTTCCTACAAATAACACCAGACTATTTATTTGTTAGGTACATTTCATTGCCATTAAGTCGATCTGCAGAAATGTGCAAAAAAAAATTCTAAGAGTTTATAAAACATTGCTTAAAGATATTGAAATTTGTAGAATTAATAAGATTATTAAACAGTGAAACTGGGGCTAATCCACTAAAAATTGGGTGGAGGTCCCAAGTTCTCGCGGTGTTGATACGTGGTAGTTTGAATAGGGAGGTACCAGCTCAGGTGTTGCTTAAGTCACTTTACCGAGGATTAACGTTACGAGTTCTATCGTCTTTGGCCCTCATGTTGCTTAAAATTACGTTGTTAACAAGCAATCAATCAATCAAATCTTCAGGTGGAGGAAAAGCGATGTGAGATTCTAAATACTTGTTGTTTAGTTCTGTCTTTATATTTTATACGTTTTGCCAATTATCTCCTTGCAGTTTCTTCCGTGCAGAGTAAAAAACATTAACAAATAATCAATCAATCCTCTCCGCACTGTGTGAGATCTTTGAGGCTTCACCTTATTTTACGTTTAAAACACATTATGTAAAAATCATATGCGTTAAGCAATCAAGATTATATTAAACAAAATTTATTTTCTTCACCAAAAAATGAAAAAGCCTATTAAAATTGCGAATTTTTTTTATTCAAGATCAAACAGAACGTTTGCAACTTTCACTTTTTTCATTGGTACATATGTAACATATAATATAGTTATAATAACTGATGCTAATCCATATCCTTAATGACCTGTAGTGATGGTAGCGAACTCGTGCCGGGTAGAAGGGCTGGTGAACGTTAAACTCCTCGAATCTCCAACTCCTCCCATCGATGAAGTAAGAAATCTTTTAGATCGTATTTGTCACTTTAAAGAGGCTTAAAATTACAAGGTCTTTTTGGCGAATTCTGTTCCTTTGGCTGATAGAGTTTGCATATAAATTTCGTGTTGTTTCTGAGAGAAGCGTGAACACGCAATAAATCAATCCGCTCTACCACGTTACGAAGTCTTTGAGGCTTAGCTGTATTTTGCATTTAAAGTCTCTCAGTATCTGAAAATTAATGAAGAATCGGTTTGATTAAGCTTTTTTTTTTCTGATTGATTGATTTGATTGGTTTTATTATCATCGAACTGTGCGACGTTCTGCATCGTATTGGCGATGGAGCTTGTAATTTTGTAACTGTTCAAGTGATGAAAACAACAACTGAGCTGGTTCCTCCCTCTCCTAACTTCCACATAAGGTCAACGGGAGGGCTTTGAGCTCGAACAGATGCATCAGCCCAGGCTACACGGCAGGTGTGTTGTGACATCAAGACTCGAATCCACGATTCGATGAAAACCGACGGTCGCGAGTCGTTACCATGGACACTAGGCTACTGCCTTTAAAACTTTTTTTCTCTAAGGAAGAAAAAGTGTCTATGTAACCCAGGAAAAAGAAAAAAATATTACAGATCTAACATTTTGCTGAAACTTTCATTTTTATACTTTAATATTTTTGTAAAATTTGTTTATAAAATATACAATTATGTTCATAAAATTTAATGTTCGGTGTATGGAGAATAAATTTCAAAATAAAGAAAAACAACTTGAGTCCCCTCCAGGGGCGTACTAAGAAATTAACTTTGGGGGAGGGGGATGCTTATCGTCTTCGCATATCGTCGAAAGCAAATTCTTTAGTTTAGAATTATCATTTGGTAAAAACTAACGAATACATTACATGAATATTATTTATCCTATTTGAAAATGTTCAGGGATTGCTATAATTTTTCCCATGTTACAAATTGGACAGCTCTTTCTTTGGGAATGCCCCCTCCTCTCGTCGTCTTTAATCTCTGACCCAGGGAAACAACATATCCAAGATATGAAAAACTTTTCTATTCTTCTCACAAGAATTAAACCTTAGATGGAATTTTTTTTCTAATACTACTGAAAATTTTTTAGCATAAGCAGAGTAGAGAAGATACTTTTTTATAGTTTAGTACATCTATAATAGTATAAAATAGCAATTATCCCGAAATATATTTCAGTTAATTTCTATTTATTAGCTACCTAAATAGCTTCGGTTCTTAGCATCACTTTTCGGGTATCCGATCAATTGTAGACTTCTTATCGGTGATTTATATTTTAATTATATTTAGCTTAAATATTGAGTATAATAATTTATTTTTTTCTTCAATTTTAATTACATGTAGCTGTTCCAAAATGCAATTTAAAAAATTATCGTTCGCTTTAGTTTGAATTACATTTATCTTTAATAAATTCAATTTAATAAAATATCATTTCCTTTAATTTTAATTACTTGTAATTTAAATAATATTCAACTTAATAATTTATCATTTCCGTTCATTTTATTATCGTAAACGTTTACTGTTGTCCATTAATCGATATTTAATTTAATATTTTGATTATTTTGACAGAATAATTTAATAATAACCATAAAAAAGCACACCTTGGGTAGCTCAATATGTTTTTTGCAAAACTTTGCATAGAGCTTTTTTTTTCCCTTAGACTGCTCCACATCTTTACGCTCTAGTTATGTTTTGCTCTCAACGTATATGGACTTTTCGAAGACAGTTAACAAATCAATCAAATCAAATGAGTTTTAGCCAAACAAATCACCATAAATAGTTGTAATTTAAAAAAAAATTACGTATTTTAATATGCCTGAAAAAGAAATTTTTTTTTTTTATCGAAATGTATCTGTTGATTCTCAGTATATTAAAACTTTACGATATACAACCGCATATAATGTTCGTTTGAATTCGCATCAATGGGCTACATCTTAGACTTTGAAATATGCGATTGTTTATTAACTTGGAAATGAGAAGCAATAAGAGAACTTTCGGTGACGGACGTCGTAATTTTGAGTCTCGGTCGTGAAAACATGACACCTGAATAGGCACTTATTTCTATAAACTTCCTCGCCTCCCCCCGGAAGTATTTGTAGCCTTGACAGAATTTTGATGCATCAGGTCAACTACAAGGCGGGAATTTAGCTGCATGAAATTTCGAAACCTTGGCTCGACCAAAACCGCCGGCTGCATTTTATTATGCTCTTAAATACAGAACGAGATCCGATCTATTATAAAAAGTCTATTCTCTTTTTTTTACTCCCATAAAACTTTGACAAAAATAATGACAAAGAGAAACGGTGTTCCCAGGTAGTCACCCTCCCAAGAACTGACCACCCCCAATGATGATTTTTCCTTTCTTTTGGTAAATCTTCCATTTTCTGGCAACACGTCTTAGGATTTGCATTACACCATTTTGATAGACTTTTGCACTATTTTTCTTCATCCAAGAACAGATTTCTCTCTTAATTGACAAAGAAAAGTTTAATGATCAGGATTACGGTATTATTTCATGATAATATTGAATTATTAATTGAGTTAACTTGTATTTAGCGTTCAACAGAACTGGGTGCTTGCTGCTATAATTGATGGATGAATTAATATAAAGTTAGTTAGAGGCTAATCTATCTTCATCTCGAATGAAGGTTTTAGGTTATTTAAAGTTCTGCATTATAATTTGTTCTAAAAACCTTCATAACATCTTTAAATTTCACATAAATCCTTAATAACATCTGAATTAAACAAATTTCTTCTGATTTAAGCTCTGCATAGTTGATAGAGTAAAGACTCTTTCAATTTGAAATCTTGTAATTGCTGACGAATCTAAAAATAATAGCCAAAATACTTATAACTCTTAGAAACTTAATTAATTATTTGAAATAAACTACAATAAATTAGGATCACGGCGAAAGGAAAGGGATATATAAGTGTTCTAATTTAGGTCTGTGTTTCCAAAGTTCTTTTACATTTCAGGAACATATTTTCCTGAGACGCAATGATTCGCATCACGTCAAGTAGTTTATGAATCATAAGGAAAGAAGGATCTGTGGAATAGTTAAGATATGATTCAGCACTGGTGCCTCTAATTAACAAATAAGTGCGATTATCATTACAGTGGCAGTTATACCTAGAAGTTTGATTTGTCAAAGTTTTTATCTCATCCACGCAATTCCTAACAAATTGTTTCCATTTTTTCTGGAACGATCGCTTCAGTAGTTTTTTTTAAATTTGTGCGATAATGGACTGTTAATGGTTCCTTCCGATAAATTATCTCTTTGATTTTTTTGCTCAAACGTACAGCTAGTTAGACTAAATGGAGTTCAAACCCGGATAGCGTAATTTTTGTAAAGGTGGGACTTGATACTTTGATTCAATAAGATTACCTACAATGTATCTCTCTCTTTCTTAATTTGATCTTTATGTCCTGAGATCTTTTACTGGCATCGTAGATGCTGTGGCGTATTTATTTAACCCGGCATGTCTGTTATCTAAAAAATTAGTCAAATCCCAAATCTACAGTTCAACTCCATTCCAACCACAGATAAAATAATTGAAATAGTCACACACAAACATTTGAGCAATCACTTTTCACTTTTGGAAATGATATTTATTTTTAACAAGTGAAAAGCTCTCTATTTCTACACTACCCGCGGGCAATAATTACTTCTATTAAAATATCAGAGAATAGTCTTCCCAGAACACGATGCGAGGAAATTCACAATGGAGCAAACTCGATCAGATTGTGTCAGGTACCAGTCTCTAAAGAAAAATAATGCACTTCAGAAGCCCTAGCGTATGATTCTGATACATTCGATCCAAAACTAGTTCAAAATACTTTTATGAATTTCCCGCAAATATTGTTGCCACATCATACTCTTATTTAAGGAAACTGATCTGAAAATGAAATACATCATAAATTATGGCAAATATCGTAATTATTTTCAATTCTGATCAACATTTGAGTAATTGTATTTAAGTAACTTTGATGCTTTTAAGCAAAATAAACACACGTGTATGGAAGTGTCATTCATAGACGTCCCAATAAAATGAAAACCTTTTCATTCCCCTGCATTGCTTCTCTTTCCCTTAGCAAAAATATATAGGTTTTGAGATCCTTTGCTATTTCCGATATTATAAGCCCTGTAAATTCCATCTCCTTTCGAGTTTTTTTAACCAGGTTTTTAGAAAGAAGTCGGATGAAGCCAGATCTGGAATGTAAAAAAGTTGGGGCAACGTCGCGACGTTATATTTAGTGAGTATTTCCCTAACAATTCTTTATGTATGACTTGGCACATTTTTCTAACAGAGCATTCCGATACGATGGACCTTAATCCTCTGGCGTTCGAGTACTTTTGCATAAAATTCAGTGTTCATTGTTTTTAAGCGTTAGTTGCTAAAGCATTATTATTATTATATCTTTTGCATCGGAGAAAATAAGGTCATCGACGTCTTCTCCGAAATCTTTGAGCAATTTGAACTACTCAAAAATAGCGTTCCGGTCCTTGGAATACTGACGAAAGACATCGAAAGTTTCTATAGTGCATTTGTTCAGTTAATTGGGGACCCTTAATGACACAACGCTATTCGATAATCCGCAGTATTCAAACTTTTCACGCACGCCCTAAACACAACTTTGGTGAGATCTGCACATTTGAAAGGCTGGCAGTGAACGGACTCATGTCTACAACATCATATCTGCAGCTATCCTCCCCACTTAAAGACACCCCTCATGCACCCCTTCAAAGTGGCTGGAAAAATCAGTCCCAACGCTTTTTGAACCATGTTCGGCCTAAGATGTTTACTACGAAGCATCGTCGGAAATTTTGCGTCCCCTGGAAAAGAGAGAGAGAGAGAGAGTTGTATGGCCTTGGAAAGCCGACAGCGGTTTTTTCGAACACTGGACCAGTCGGCCTGAAAAATTTTGTCCGGTGGATTTCTGCTACGCTTCTAGAAACTATGCTGAAAAGTCGTTTCATCCGGCTAGTTAGTAAGGCATTTTAACTTCTGTCATTGTTGTGGATCAGAATCACAGCACATGTGTGCAAATAATGAATAAAGATTTCAGAGATTTTGTGCAGAAGGACCCCAATAAACCATTAAAAAAGCATATTTTCATTAAAAAATATTGCTGAAATACTGTAAAAAATGTTAGATTAAAATATGAACACAATATACAGATAAGTTTAGGATAATTAGTTTTTATAAATTTATAGTATTCTAGTTTTATTCCACACTACCTTAAAATTTCACATTTGTCTCTGAGTTAGAAGGGGGGGAAAAAGAAATCTGCTGTTCAGTTGCACAACAGCACATTTCCTTCATTCATTTGAGAGTGCTGATTAAATTTTTAATTTGTTTGACTTACCAATTATTTGACAAAGCCACTTTCTACTTACTGAGTGTTTAAGAAAGGAGAACAGAATAATAAATATGGTTAAAAAATTAATGCTCTTCCTAAGTTCTTCAGTTTCTGGAGATCGGGATCAACTAAGGTATTTTACTGAATATCTAAGCAAACCCGATATAAATAATTTCATGCAGCCGAATTTTTCTGTTTATCTTGACGGACTACTCAAAAACTCTTTGCAAGTCACGTGTGCCCCACCGGCTGCTCTTTGCCCATCTCTGGTCTAGTTGAAGGCAGATTCATGAGATCATTCGTGGTAATATGTGCCAGAAGACAGAATTTGACGGTTCTAAAATCAGGAGCATCCAAGGACAAAAGTATGCCTTCCATTCTATCTGTATAGCAATTCTTTATCAAATACAATGTTGGCATCTGAGCTAGCATCACTTTCGTATCAAAGACATACTGCAGGGAAAACTTTGAGTACCGATACATTTAACTTTCCGGAGCCCCTGGTTAAGATTTTCATTTTACGGTTGCAATACCATGTGGTCGGGTCACGAACTCGTTGCCTTTATTAGAGGCTCATAGTATAACCGTTGTTGTAGTGTGGACATTTGAAGAGGAAAGTAGCAGTTCATTTATCGCCATAGTGACTTTACTGAGGATTAAAACTATGAACTCCATCGTTTGGAACCCTCATATTTCTTAAAATTCTAATGTTAATAAGCAATCAATGAATCGAAAAATTTGGATGGTGAAAACGATGTTTAACTATAAATCCTTATTGATTAGAACCGTCTTAGTGGTTTATAAGATCTGAAAGAAATAGCCGTGCAGTTCCAGAGAACAAACATTAACACAAAATCATTCAATCCTCTCTGCAATATGTGAGATCTTTGAAGCTTAGCCTTGCGTTACTTTCAAATCTCCATGTATGCGGCAAACTATCAAAATTACATTAAACGAAAGATATTTTCTTCACCAAAAAAATGAAAATGTCAATCAAAATTGCGAAAAAGTTGTTTTTATTCGAAATTTGATAAAACATTGGCAACTTTTTACATTTTTTTTCCTTTTTTACAGTCGTAGCATATACTGCAGATATAGTAGCTGAAGCTATACTCCATGTCCTTGATGTCCGCGGTATCCTGTTTTAATGGTAGCGAATACGTGCCGGGTAGCAGGGCTGGTGAACGTTGAACTCCTCGAAACTCCAACTCCTCCCTTCGGTGAAGTGAGAAATATTGAAGATGGTATTCGTCACTTGATAGAGGCTTAAAATTACAAAGTCTTTTTGGCGAGTCCTGTTACTTTGGCTGATAGAGTTTGCATATAACCTTCGTGTTGTTTCTGAGAGAAGCGTGAACAAGCAATGAATCAACCACTTCCCCACGTTGCGAAGTCATTGAGGCTTAAATATGTTTTGCATTTAAAGGCCCTCAGTATCTGAAAAACAATGAAGAATAGGTTTGATGAAGTTTTTTTTTCTTTCTGATCGATTCATTTGATTGGTTTTAATAACGTTGATCTACGCGACGTAATTCGTCGAATCGGCGAAGGACCTACTACTTTTGTACCTGATCAAATGAAGAGAACGACACCTGAGCTGGCACCTCCCTCTGCTAACTTCCACATCAGGCCAACGGGAGGGCTTTCAGCCTCGACACATGCATCAGCCCCACATAAAAAGAGGGTCTATTATTGCATCAAGGATCGAATACACGATTTGATGAAAACCATCAGCCGCTAGTCCATTAACAGGCTATCCCCCTATTTTTCAAAGGAAGAGAAAATGTCAGTATAACCCAGCAAAAAGTAAAAAATTTACAGTATACATTATTACAGTTTGTGAATAAAATATACATTTATGTTCAGAAAATTGAATGTTTCGTGTATTGAGTATTAAAGGCAAAATAAAAAAATAACAACTTGAGTCTCCAGCAGTAGCGTCCCAATAGATTTGTTGGGATTAAGGGATACAATATATCTTCACCGCTAAATCAAATTCTTTGTTTAGAATAGTCACTTGGTAAAAAATTAATAATACGCTACATCAATAGTATTTATTCTTTGGAAAATGTTCAATGATTGCTATAATTTTTCCGAAGTTACAAACCTGTCTGCACCCTCGATAGGGCTGTCCCTTCTATAGGGATGCACGCTAGTCTCATCGTCTTAAAATCAACATAAATACGTTTAATTTTCATCATTATGTGCATAAATATCATTTAAGAATAAGTTTCATCCTTATATATCGGTTATTCGTAGGTGATGTTGTAAATTTTATAATACCCCCTCTTATCTACGCGAAGGTAGTAAATGTTTTGTTCAGTTCCGAATCAGAATAATTTATCTGGAAGAAATATTGTTGAAAAGTTAAATTGTCAGAACCAGTGGCGAACCGTGGGGTGAAAAAGAGCATACGCATTCCCAAGAGTTTTCCTGGAAACTGAAATATATTTGAGGATAATTGCTATCTTATACTATTATAGATATCCTTAACTACAAAAAAGAGCTTTTCAACTGTGCTAATGCTTAAATTGTTTCAGCAGTAAGACAAAGTAGGATTCCATCTAAGGGATAATTCTTGAGAAAACAATAGAATAATTTTTGCTATTTCCGATATGTTGTCCCTCAGGGTCAGATATGATGTTAAACAACGTTCAATAAGAAGAAATATTAATTGTGTTTTCTGGATAAAAGTTTATTTTTTATTATTAATCAGGTTAGAGCATCGTTTCTTGAATCAAAAACCAAAGAAGATTATGCTACGCAAAAAATTTCGTATATTTTGAAACTTGCATTAACATTCCAAGTGCCTGCAAAAGTGGTCCTTCTTTCCTTTCAAATGTCCTCCAAGAAAGCATGTTTGATACATTTGTAGGCCTGGTTATGTTTAGCCATTGTTGATCCAGGTTTTTTCAAAGTACCAAATTAATATACTTTCGATTACAACTCATCAAACGTATAAGAAATTATTATTTTCCCCAGTAGATAAACGTAGTCAATTTATCTATTCCAACTAATTCCTATGGAAGTGAAAAACAAAACTTTATTAATGCAAATGTTAGGGATGATAGCCTTTGCAGCTGTATATTCCAAAAATCCAATCAATCAATTATTTGCCATGTTTATATTATAGCGGTTGAATCCGATATGATTTCAGTTTCTACAGACATCTGCTAATTTAGGAAACAAAACATTTTTTCCTTTTTAGATACCAATAAAATATTGAAAATTTTGTCATTTTCGGATATTAATGGATGCTATTGGTAAGTATTTTTTGTGTGATATCTGTCATAAGGAATGATAATTTTGAATGCAAATCGAAGATACCTTTTCATGAAACTTTAAAGATTCACATTAAATGTAAGCAAAATTTGAGTAGTAATTTTACTAGGCAAGAAAGAATGAAGTCACCTTTAATTAATCGCATTACAGAAACAATTCATCAATGCGAATTGTGCCAAAAGGTATTTTCGCACAAGAAAACCTTAGAGAAGCATTTAATAAATCATACAGAAGAAATAACTTATGTCTGTTGTGTCTGCAACAAATCCTTTTACCGGAAGCAAAATTTAACACAACATCAACGTAATCACGCACAATATAAACCTTACTCTTGCGAAATTTGCAGCAAATCATTTTCTACAAAAGGTAAATTAAACACCCATGTACGAATTCATACAAAAGAGAAACATTATGTTTGTGATTTTTGCAAGGTTGGTTTCTCGAGTAATGGCAATTTAAAAAAACATTTACGTATTCATACTAAAGAAAAACCTTACGTTTGTGAAATATGCAACAGGGCCTTCTCTCGGAATGGTAATTTAAAAACTCATTTGCGTATTCATACAAAAGAAATGCCTTACACTTGTGAAATATGCTATAAGGGTTTCTCTCGGAATGATGAATTGAAAATCCATTTGCGTATTCATACGAAAGAAAAGCCTTACATTTGTGAAATATGCTATAAGGGTTTCTCTCGGAATGATGATTTGAAAATCCATTTGCGTATTCATACCAAAGAAAAGCCATACATTTGTGAAGTATGCAATAAGGCCTTTTCTCAGAATTGTAATTTAAAAAAACATTTGCGTATTCATACCAAAGAAAAGCCTTACATTTGTGAAATATGCAATAAGGCTTTCTCTCAGAATAGTAATTTAAAAACCCATTTGCGTAATCATACAAAAGAAAAGCCTTACACTTGTGAAATATGCTTTAAGGTTTTCTCTCGGAATGATGAATTAAAAATCCATTTGCGTATTCATACCAAAGAAAAGCCTTACATTTGTGAAATATGCAATAAGGCTTTCTCTCGGAATGGAAATTTAAAAACTCATTTGCGTATTCATACAAAAGAAAAGCCTTACACTTGTGAAATATGCTATAAGTGTTTCTCTCGGAATGATGAATTGAAAATCCATTTACGTATTCATACCAAAGAAAAGCCTTACAGTTGTGAAATTTGCAATAAGGCTTTCTCTCAGAATGGTGGTTTAAAAAAACATTTGCGTATTCACACAAAGGAAAAACCTTATGTTTCTGAAATATGCAAGAAATAGTTTTCTAAATATTCTAATATAAAATGTCATTTAATTATTTACTTAAAAATTCGTAGCACTTTTGAGGAATTGAACAAAACAGAATTTTTTATTCTGATTATTTAGTTGTGACGATTGCGGTATATTCAAGGAGTTTATCTCTGAATTACAAAGCAAGAAAATTCATCTGAATTGTGTTTCATTCTTTGTGTGCAGAACGATTTTTATTCTTTTAATATTTTTTACTTGTAAATATTTTCTTTTTATATACTGGTATGTGTATTATATTAGGTTGTATCTCTAAAAGTAATAAAATATATAGAAGTTACTTATTGTTTTTCTATCTCGCACGATTGTATTGGCCATGTTTACAGCAAAGAAATTAAAGTCGTACTTTTCCTTTTTTTAAAGAAAAAAACGCTCTTCTATTGCGATTTCTTTCGCTGTCTTAGAAATATAATGGAAGCAAAATTTCGCAGGTTGGGAAGAACGCTTTTTTTTATTCATGTTTATATCAATGTTCATTAGTGTCATTATTTTCTGGGAAACATTTCTATTTTGTTACTGATACAATGTTTTTTTTTTGTTGGGTTAGAGATAATGTTTAATTATATTTCTAAGAAATAACCGAGGTCTGCGTGTAAAATTAGTTTAATATATTAAGGGATCCTTTTGTACATAATATTATAAGTTATAAGAATTGAAGTTGTTTTTTGTGATTTCAGTAATCCGTAGATTGAAGTAAATTTCTGTAGCGTTAAAGTTTAATTATTACTCTAAAATATTGTAAAATTCTACAACTAAAGGTGTTATGCTGAAAGTTTAGTTTTATGTTAAAGTATGTAACTTAAGTAAAGAAACTTAATATGTATTTATTTTTCTGAAGATTCTCCACATTATCACAGTCCAGACATTTTTCTCATTGTTCTTTACAGAGTTGTCATCACCCGTGTGGTGATCGGGTGTGAAAGAGTTTGGTTCTTCTGTAGCTCAAGCATGTCGTAAGAAGCTACAAAAAGAGGCGTACCTAGTGTCAGGTTTGTACCTGGGCACCCTGTTCCTCAATTTATATCAAGGGACCTCAGGGACATCCTTTCTTTCGGTAGGTTCGGGCATCATGACCTCGAGGAGCCTTAGGGTTCTTTTTTCTTTCACACGGTTTTTTTTTTCTCTTTGGTAAATACGGGTGACAAGCCCCCAGGTAATACCCGAGCGATACTTCCTTATTTTCGACCCTGCATTTTTTCAATCAAAATTTTACCTTTCTTTTTCTTTTTTCACATATCTAGATCACAGTTTCATACTTTACTAGCTTTGCTCTCCCTCACTTGCTTTGTTTGGCGCAATATGGCCACATCTGTCTCTTGCGCCATAGAACTTCACCATCATCATCAAGGGCAGTCGTAGTAGCACGTCAGAGATTGAACCCTCACTCAAAACGGTGAGTTTTATTATTGAGTCTGCGGCTTCCTGAAACCATGCAAACCAATAATAATGACTGCGATGCAGAATGTTATGTACGTAATAAATTTCAACATGCAGAATATATTTTATCCATATATCTCGCTTTTTTCTTAATAATAATTAAAACTTTAATTGGTTTTCTTCTACTCACATTATATCTATTTTTGTGCCAAAATTTTAAAAGGTTTTTGCTCACATTTTATATCGCCCAACTGAGCAAAAATTTTCTGTGAAGGATTGTTTTCGATGACAATAGGATGATTTAATTATAATTCACTAAAATTTATTGATTAAACTTAATTATTTAAATAATTAAATTTTTCTCATTCACCTTTGTACAAATCAATTGAAACAAACTCGAAAATTTGAGAAAACTAAGGGGAAAAGATTTTTTTATTTAAATTCGCTTAAAATTTAAAAAATTTGGAAGCAGAATAGGATTTCTTCGACCCTTTATTAACATTTGAACAAGATTGAGCATGGATTTCATCAAATTTTTAAAATAATTTATAATATTTATGTCCTTGTACCTTACATGAATTAGCGCCGAGATTAGGCTCTCTATAGTTGTCCCTATTTAATGCATATAGCCCAAAGATTCTCTAAAGGGCTGATATCAGTAGATTTCGCAACTCACTCTAATATCTCAAATTGGTTCTCAGACATGAATTTCTTCATCATTTTCGATGTATTGCACGAAGCTAAATCCTATTGAAAAATCCCCGTTCCATCATGGTATAGTTTCTTCAAATATGGAACAAACTTTTTATCCAGAATAGTAATAATTTTCTGAGAGCGAATCATATCATCAACAGGCTTCAAAGAGCCCCAAAATAACTTCTTTGGAAGGTGTTTAACAAATTGGTTAATGTGACAATCCCAAATATTTTCGCCAGACGATCTCCGCACGTGTTGAGCTCACTAACTTTGGACGAAAAAATGGCTTTCGGCGCTAAATAGCATTTTCCTCCAATTTTCGACTGTCCATTTCTTATATTTTAATGCCCACAAGTAACGCTTTTTCTTCATTGATTGGTCCAGAAGCTGTTTATTCAGAGGCCGGTAGGCTTACCGAAAGGCTGTAAGAAGACGCCCACAAGCAGTAAAATGAGCTAATATTAACTCCATGTTCTTTGAAATCTCTGTTAAGTGCAGCACTAGTCTTTCGAGGGTATTTTTTACATAGTTTAAGTGGAAAAGTGTCATCTCTTTGCGTTGTTTTCTTTTTTATACCACATATCCCTCTCCGTTTGGAAGGTATGGATCCTGTTTTTTTTTTGTTTTATGATACAGCTCAAGGTTGCAATACTAACGCTAACTACCTTCTAAATCTTTATTAGTCTTCAACGTATTTTCGGAGAGAGTAAAAGTATTTGTATGATATCTTGGCTTCGCATTGTGACGACTGTGAACTCTCAGCTGATGTGATCATAGATGGAGATTTCATCTGCTGAAGTACCTGCGAATGTACTCTCAGAACTTCTCTGATTTCTGCAAATTGTTACTAAGAACAGGATTTATTTATCCCATGCATATTTTATCATATTTCAGTATGACTGTTCGAGAACAATAGGAATGATTTGAAGATTCACGCAAAAAAATAGTTTGTTTCAATTAATTTGCACAAGAATTTAATTTCATTTGCCTACAACGAGAAACAGTTAAATATTGAAACCAGTAAATAAAACTATCCTCTTGCGAAATTTTAAAATATATAAATTTATATTACGCAAAAGGTGTGAAGTTTGAAAGAAAACCCATGTTTAAAAAACTTGTTTATTGCCGGTGTTGTTTTATTTCTTACAAATTAAGTTGAAAAGTATGATACGGCAATTTTACTTTTATGGGGATATTTTAAACAAACAAAATCGACACAAAGTAAAGTGCATGGGGTTAAATTTAGGCTTAATTCGCCTCACTTTGTTTAGAAAGATGAATACTGGGAAATTAGTTTAATTAATGATTAAAGAATCGTAGTAATCTAATTTTATTAAATTATCAAAAAATACTTTATGACATTATTATCATCTTAAAATATTTCTAAATGCAAATAAAAAAAGTCATATATCGAGGAGTGAATTAAACATTCGTTAACAGTGTGCTATGTCATTTCTTTCACCCTCAAAACTTTAAGCTACATTTTCTGAGCTTTTCATATTCATGAGTTTATTTAAAATGATAAGGGTTTGCTTGTAAATAATGTAAAAGTTTTTTTATATATTTTTTTCTGGTTACTTTGCATGAGTAAGCATTTAGATCAGTAGTTGTTTTTTTAAATCCAAAAAAAATTACATTTAGCAGTTTTAATTGTTGTTCGTAATGCTCGATAGAAAAAAATCATAAGAGTTTAAATAACAACTATAATGCGTCACAGATATATCTGGACAATTTTTCTTTCTCGTCAGAATAATAGATTATTCTAAAGATTAATGAATAGAAGAAAAATTATCAGCTCATTGAAACCATCTAGAGAAATGTGTTACAGTAATGATATACAAACATTAATGTTGAAAAATTAAAAAAAATTATTTTGTCCTTGATTTATATATAAAGAAATAGAGTTTTTTCCAATATATATTAAATTTTTGAAACGACTGTTTCTTATTAATCTGAACACCCAGTCATATTTTCTTCGAAATAAGGTTTGCAGCGAATCAAGTTTTAAAAGAGTTCATTCTGAAATGTTTACTGCTTAAACTCCGACAGGCTCGTAAATTGGCATCCATGGGCCCACAAATCTCGTGCTAAAGATTTATACATATTTTTTTTAATTGAAGCAGTTTACAAAAGTTGTCTATCTTGCTTTGAAGATCTCTTCTTTGGTCTCCTTTATCGCTTCATTCCTGTAAATGTGACACTTTGCGACAAACATTTATATACATCGGATCTGTTGCATGTGTTTCTAAGAATTCCCCAAACATTCATTTCATCTCACTTTTCGACCGTGGAAGCCTAGGAGTCATGGTTGCAGGCTAGCGACCGGTGGTTTTCATCGAATTGTGGGTTTGAGCCTTGTTTCACTACTACGAATTTAAAAGCCTCTATTGTTTGATGCCTCAATTACTATTTCACTAAATAATATTCTTGAAAATAGATCAAAAGACTATTGGATTCATTTCATCTAACTTTTAATTTTACATCGTACTCAGTAAGATTGACAGAGACCATGGAATTAACGTAACTACAAATCTCTGTAAATCAAGAATAAGTCGTGGCCGCAGTAACATAAAGGACATGGTATCGGACTCGACGCCGATAGATTTCGTCGACTCCTGGATTCAATCCTATTGCCACTAAATGCTCTCCATGTAGTCGAAGTTGATGGACATTAAAAAAAAGAGGCTCAATGTCTTCCCGAGACCATGGTGTGGAATTTAGAAGAGTTATGTGATAGCTCAGTTGTCACCATGGTAGGGAAATTAGAAGATTTATGTGATAGCTCAGTTGTCGTTCTCGTCACTTGACAGAGACTCAAAATTATGAGGTCCATCACTGATAGCCTCGTGTGCTTTCTTGTGCGACGTTTCCAGAAGCATTACATCAATAAGTCCTGAATATGTTGATTGTAAAATAATCCTATTTAGGGTAATCCTCGTCCCTTAATGGGACCGCGGTAGCCTGGTGGGTAAGGCAGAAGCCACGTGGCAGCCATTTTCGTCGAGTCGTAGGCGTGACCTTCATGAAACTAAAGACATGTAGTGTAGCCGAGGCTGAAGCATATTAAATCAGTTGGGGTACAAAGTCCTCCCATTAGTGTGATGCGGAAGTTATTAGAGGGGGTTCCAGTTCGAGTTTATCCTCGTCACTTGATCAAAATTCAAAATGATGAGGTCCGTCGCCAATAGTGACAGCTGTCCCTAGTTTGCCGTTAATTAAAACAAACAATCCAACATTTCTTTGCAAGAAACTGATTGTTCCTTTATATTCAACACACATTAAGTCCTAAGAAAAAATACTTCATATATGCAATTCCTTTGATTCTGAGTCCTAATTTCAGTTTTTATCGTTGTTCATTTTTAGTTTAGTTAAGTTTTTATTAATGTCGCAGAAGAAGCAACGTGAGGGCTATTCGTGACGGACATTGTAATTTTAAACCACGGGCGAGTGACGAGGACGACACTTCAGGTAGAATCCCACACTCCTAACTTCCACACCACACGAAAGGGTGGACATCTTACCTCCACAGATATAACGTGCATCAGTCCTGCAACATGTCGGGTCTTTTCGTGGCCAAGGGTCGAATCAGCGACTGAACGAAAACCTCCAGCCACGAAACCATGACCACAAGGCTACCGCGGCCACTATCGTTGTTCATAAACTTTCTTTTGTAGATTGATTTTTCTTAATTCACATTTTTAATGCTGCATAAATGCGAACAAAACTTTAACTATATACCCTTCTTATATTTGTATTATTATACGTGTCATCTCTATTACTTTTACTACTCTATGACTTTTTTTTAATTATTACCTACAAATGACAACATTCTATATATTTGTTAGATACACTACATTACCATTAAGTCCATATGCAGAAATGTGTAAAAAAAAACTTCTAAGAACTTGAGTAAAAATTGCTTAAAGATAATAAATTTTGTAGAAGTAATAAGAATTTCTAGATATTGAAATGTTTTGAAGATAAAATTAAAAAAAATTAAACAATTATTTGCGTGAAATGAAGTTTTGTTCCGACATGCGAGTTTCATGCATATTCAAATATGGTGAATAAAATATTTTTTTGATATCCATTTTTAATAATTCAAGATAAAAAACAACGATTTTATATATATTGGCAAAATTTATAATAAAAAATATTGAAATATTAGTTAAAACGTATCTCCAATATTTAAATACGCATCATTGGTACGCGAATGAGAACGATTCCCATGGTTTCAGAGCTCTAGCTTGATGGGAATTCGGTTAGATTAACGATCGAAAATTTGATGACATACAATATGTGAAACACATAAAAACGTTTCAAAAAATTACTGGCAAAGAAACGTGCTTCATAATTTTAATTGACATTAGATTTTCAACAAATAGAATTAAAATTATTAAATAGTGGT
>BMAW01042116.1:0-13975 GCA_019974015.1 Nephila pilipes | reverse complement strand
TTTAGCCCAAAAGCTTGGCGCGATTTCAAAAATTGGTATTTTTTTTTTGGCTGAACGTTAACTCCGCGTAGCGGATCAGGGTAGCCATATTTGGCAAAATTCCACCAAGTTATTCCTGTCGCCAAAGGTGGTTGGACTAAACTGAATTCTAACAATTAAATTTACAGGATGAATTAAGGAACAAGCCAATGGTTCTAGTATGTCATTTGCCTTCCGATGGCAAAGTTGGTTGAGCGTCGGCGTAGAATCTTCAAGCCTTCGGATGGAATCTCGTCAAAGTCTAAATGTTTTTATTTTTTTTTCAAATAATTAATATTAGTTTCACATGGGAGAAAAAAAATCTCTTTTATAAGATAATTAGCTGAATATAAATTTAGCAATAAATACCGTCAGTGACGAAGCGTGTAGATAGCAAGAAAATTTTTTTTTTACAATTTAATACTGTGATTCTGTCATATGTATATACATATTTATATTATTTGTAATTACTTAATAAAAATTAACTAAAATAAAAAATTTCTTTGTTGATCTAAGTAGGAATTTATTTAATTTTTTTGATATTACTTGTTTATTTAATATATTATGTAGCTCATATATACTTCCGTAAGATATTATGACGATAATATATAGAGATAATTCTTTGTGAAATACATACATGTAACACCAGTCTACATTTATTAGAAGTTATTAAAATATTCATTTTCCTTTACAATCGAATAAGAGGCACTCATGTAAAATTTTCAACATATTCTTTATAACATTTCCGGTGATAAGATTCCTCGAAAATATATGCAATTCATAACAGGTATTTCAAAAAATATTTTTGTCTTTGTTTCACTGTGTTATTTTATCGAACTAATTATGTGATGCAAAGACATACTTCTCTTTGAATGCTGCATAAAATTCCAAAATTAATTTAGAAAATTTTAATAATGGTAATATTAATAACGCTTCATGAACTAAATTATACTCCAGATATAATCTTCTTAATTTTTGCTTACAGAGACAATCGAATTGTGTACATTCTGTATGCTTGCTGAAACAAATAACACAAATAAAAGCTTTTACGGTAGCATGAAATGCAAAGATATAAAACCAAATTTATTCTTAAGGACTTATTATCATTGCAATGGATTTCACTTCAACAATTTATCCAGAAAACTTATTCACTTCACCAGATATTGGAAAAGGAAAAATTACCTGAAATACTTGAAATAATTTAAAGCATTGATTATCATTAATTAGTAATACGAATTTTATAATTTTCAAGATAGAATACTTGCACTGATAAAACGTACAATTCTGAGAAATTCATTTGCTATTATATATGTTAAGCACTGTAAGGAATAATTAAATTAAATGTATAATATAATATGTTTCTTCAAAGTACAGAGTTAAAATAAATATAAAATCCAATTTAAGGAATGGGTGGTAATGTGAAATAATCAAGAATTGATTGTGGGACGATGCATTAACAAAGAGTCTGGGAAAAGGAACTAAAGTGTAAATGATGTTTTTTAAACCTTTTTGCAGCTAGGTACTGAAATATCGTAACGTAATTCACTGTAAATTACCATAAAGTAAAAAGGATAATGAACAGATGTCTAGACTGAGAAAAACTCAAATTTATATATTGGTCATATTAGAAATGTTATTGTGTTGATAAATATAAGTTGTCATATCTTTAGAATATTTTTAAAGGATGTGAGATGGAAATAATGTCCCGTTTCACAATGTATTTCGTATGTGGAAAAAGAAAAGGGAGTTTTTTCCAACTAAAAATTTAAACAAAAGAAAAAAGAAATTTTCGAAGTACTGAATTCTCTAAATGAGTATATGCATTCATATTTATCGCATTATTGACGCTGTGACGTTTGGCTATTCGCGTTATGCTCTTCACTACCCTTGGGGAATTTAATTGAGATTGATTGCACGAAACAAACAATTCCTTCCCAATAAAAATGAAGCATGATTATTCTAATTTGAGGCAGGTAGAGATAAAGTGAAATGAGCTAGATAGGACAGTATAAATAAAGGGTAAATCAGACAATAGAAGTCGAGTGGGTCTAGCTCTGAGTATATGCTTTACAAGTGATAGATGATATCAAGAATTGCTACGGGCGCTAGTGTTCGTAATGGAGTCGAGAAATCAAGTCAGCCTCAACTGCAGATATTTTGGTAAGTGACTATTAGTTCCTTATAGTCGAATAGGAGAATCAAACTTGGAGGTCATCAAGGAAAGCAAATATTCCCTAAGCATTATATTAAAAAGTGACTAATAAATAGTTATATGAGACTAGGTTATTGGCTTTTGGCTAGGTTATGATGAGTAGGTAATTGGCTTTTAGGGTTAGTTGTATTTGACTGAGTTATGACACAAGAGTTGGGTAGAAGAAGTGCAACGCTACAACACTATTGAACACTAATGTCCCTCATTGATGTTTTTTACGGTTTTTCTCATAGAAAAAATACGTATTCTTTAAATATATGTTAAGAACTACATGAAATCAAAATAAATGATAGATGACTTTTAAAAGTAAAACTTTAATATGTATGTATATATGGAAATTTTTTAGAACTTTATTACAATTCAAAATAAACTGACAGTATAAAATATTACTTTAATTCTAGATATTATGAGAAATGTAATATAGTGAGATTAGAAAAAAAAGTATATGATGAGAAATATTGGACCAATAAACATAAACATGGATCGTTGTATTTTATAAGGTATTTCATACAAAAAAATGACATTAATTTTAATTTAATGAAAAGAATGTTGAAAATTTATTTCGAGATGGGCGCCACAAAGTAAAAGATGCGTCAAACATCTTCCGCACTTACTTCGGCAACCTGAATGATTAATGAGGATTATCATTTAATGACTTAAGTTTCCAACTCACAATTTCTCATTATTCATTAATTCATCATTTTCAGGATCAAAACTAAATTACCTCTACATTTTAAATTTTAATTTTATATTTAATTTCGCAATCCTTAAAACTAATCATTTATATTTATCTTATATTTAGGCATCGGTTATCTAGATTTTTGGACTAAACATTTCGAAACAGTTTAGTTCTAGCTTCTAAAAAATTTTTACAAGGTTCTTTCGAGGGAAGATACGAGAGTGGAGCTAAAAAAACTTTTATTTGAAGGCAGATGGCATCATTATATTAAATTGACAGTACCATTTTGTTTCACCATGTATTAAACGAACCCGAAACAAATTCAGCATTGATTCATAAGTTAGTTATAATTTGGTATTCATTTGATGTAAAATAAAAATCTGAACGCTACCGGGTCGATTTGCTGATGTCATTTTGAATCGAGCTCTCACTATCGATTATTAATGGATTCACCTTTACACACCAAAAAGCTGGGTAGCTTTCATGAATAGTTTCCAAAAATGGCGTGATGGTCTCATCGGCTGGAAAAATTATGACGAAGATTTTTTGAATAAAGAAAGACACCATGATCTCAAATAAGCAGCTGAGCTTCCTAAAAACAAATCATTTTCGATGCTTCGCAAACAATCTCTTGGAATTTCATTTGATGATGTTCAATTAATCAATTGATTCATGTGGGTGCTAATGGAACATTTCGGAGATTTGATATAATCATTTTTTTTTTCTTCATTTAAACGCTTCGAATTCATATGTTCCTACACCAATGCATATTTTAATGTTTAATATTTCTACAATAATTAAATAATTCAAATTGTACTTAAAAGGAGTTAAGACTTAATCAAAAGAGTTGGATTCAAAGGAGAGTTAGGTTCTAAAAGTTCCCCGGTTAAGAGTGGAAAAGGACAAGAGGTAACTAATTTTAGTAGTGTTCATGTATCGCTTATTCTCTGTTCAAAGAAGTGCATGTGGTATCCACCTGTCGTAGCGCCTTCCCCTAACAATCACGTCATCATGATTTTTCGGATGGACGAAACCGTCTTTGCCTCCCTTCTAGTAGACTCACTAGAAGCAAATTATTTTCTTAGTTGCCGCTTGTTTTTTAGTCCTTAATAATGAATCAAGTTGTCATCGACAATGATAACTCGACGCGATGGCTATCCAAACATTGCTATAAATAAGAGTTAAATAGGTTTTATTACCATTCAAAGATGGAAGCACACAATGGGTGCATCTATTTCCTTAGCTTTGTAATCTATTTTCGTAAACAATGACTTTTTGATAAACACTTGTCCATTAGACTGTTCATTAAATATCTATTAAATAATAACAAAAATTACTTCGAATTGTTTGTTGTTCCTTTCTTCATCTACACGCTTTTTCCCTGTCAATTACAAGGGAAATCCTGTTTTTCTTCGTCCGAATGAAGAAATGTATGTATTAGAATGACTACTTTCTTCTAAAGTTTATCCGAAAACGTGCTCTCTTACCACTAAGAGCAATCGCAGCCTCCTCATGGCTGATAAGTAAGGTTTCCAAAGGTTCTAAATAGGACTTTGAACTCTCTTTTTCACGGAACATTAATTATTTAGCACAGGAGGAAGGTACAAATGCGGGAATGCAAGAATCAACTTTAGAACAGACGGTCTAAAGTACACGTAGCTTAGAAGAAGAAAAAGATTGTACAAACTATCCTTCTCCATTTCACTTCGTTTGTTAATTTAACATCAACCGTACGTTTGTTTGTTCTACTTCCTAGTGAAGATCTATCTTTTTTAGACTATAATGGAGACACCCTGGGCAAATAGGGAATATGAGAGCAAATATGTTTGGGTACAATGTCTGAAGGTAGTTAATCTAAATTAAAATAGAAAAAAAATCGTGAAGCAGAGGCCAACTCCATGTACCTTGGTTTACAGTTCCTAAAACATGAAGTTTTATTTGAATTTGTGTTGCACAAACAAAAAAAAAACCTATTCCTGTTCTGAAAAGAACAATTTTCTTTCAAAATATGAATAATTTGAATCATCAGCTGAAGTTCTTTCAAGTAATAAACTTTATGCGAATTAAGGGACACAGTACGTTTAAAATAAAATAAAAAGATTGATTTAATGGGTTTTTATGAATTTTTTTTGTGCTTTGTGGTGTTACGTATTACAAACACATAGGCTATTAAATATCATATGTGTTTGTAATACAAAAATGAAAATTTACCCTTAAGATATCAAAAAAGCAAACAATTCAAATTTTTATAAAAAAAATAAAATTGAAAAGATGTTTTTAAAAGGCTACTTCTGCTTCAAAAATTTAAACACACATATAATATTTCTTCAAAATTTATTAAAACATATGCAAAAAAGATGGTATGGATTTTGGGGATATTATGTTTGAAATTCATAAAAAAATTTCATATGAGATAATGTTATGAATTCCTTAAAAATGTTGAAATTAAAAATTCAATTACTATATAAAAATTAAATATTGCTTTGATTTTAAAAAAAAAAGTATACCAACATTTGTTGTGCTTATTAAGGTTCATAACTAGAAAAGTATCAAAACATTTGACTCAATAAGAAAAAAGCCTAAGGATTTTAATTGAATTAATCGTAATTTTTTGTTCAGGGATAAATCAGTTTAACGTTTTTATTTGTTATAAATATATATATGTATGAAATAAAAGTAGTGAAGGAAATTTATGATGTGCAAAATACACTAAATAAAAATTTCATGAAGTTATTTAGTTTTTATTATTATTTTTTATACATAACATTTAAAATTTACACAACTTAATATCTCTCTTGAAAGAAAAATGCTAAAAATAGTAAAAAATCAAATTTGAAAAAATTCTTGAGAAAATAAAGTTTATTTATTCATATTTTATGTTAAAACTGTTCAGTTCCTTAGAAGTGTTAAAAAAAATCAGGGACTATATATACTTCCTTATTTTAACTTTTAAAAGTTTTGTTTGCTGAAAGTTTTGTTTGCACTTTAAAATATGCATATAATTAGTAATTGTGCTTTTAAGGCACCAAAGTGTTTGAATATTCAATTTACTTCAAATGTTTTTCCTTGGGAACGTGGCATGATAAGCTTATAAAATTTTATACTATAATAAACACAAATGATTTTTCAAAAAAGTAAACCGAATCAAAGGGAAAAAAAATAGAATTAAAATACTGTTTTATCCATCTTAAAAATGTTTCAAAATTATATATAATACAAATTAATCCAAAGAACTAGCCTGGAATAAATTGTTAAAAATAAACAAGCTATGAAAATATAATGCAATCTCTTCGAATAATTTTAAAACAACTTGATAATATTAGAATAAATAAAACAGGCAATAAACCAAATTTTTGTCTGCAGTAGATCTGCCTTGTAGTCGAGGCTGATGCACTTTAAATCTGTCGAGGTTCGGAGCAGAAGGTGCCGACTCAGATATCATCCTCGTCACTTGACCGTTGCTCAAAATATGAGGTCTATCACCAATAGAATCGAATTGCTTCTACTGCAATGTTTATAAAACCAAACCGAACAAAATCGTCTGCTAGAAATGAATGGCATCATAATATCAATACCAATGAATATAAAATAATAATAACTTCGAATAGTTATAACGTAGAGCTCTGAAAGCTTGTAGAGTAATAGAAAAAGTATGAAAAAATAATTTTTTTGATTGAAACATTTATTTAAACATTTTTTGAAAAGTTTTCTTAAAAGTCTTACGTACTGTATCCCTTTAAGAGATACAATAATCTAAATATGTTTAATATTTAATCAAACATGCTTCTCATAAAGTTTAACAATGTGAATCATTATTAAACAATAAATACAATACATGTTTAAGATCTTAATTGTAGTTATAAATATTAAAGTTCTTTCATTCTAAGAGTTTAATTTTACATTTATGTATAAGAAGTATCACTGAGAAATAAGTTATTATAGGTCCGTTTCTGAAATTCGTTTTCATTTGGGATTGATATGCAGACGACTATAAAAAGAGAACGGATGTGAAAGATGAATCAGTGTTTATCCTAATTAATCCCATTTTACATAGTTGTATAAGATAATATTTACAAATAGTTAATCAAAGGAATAAATTACTATTGAAGCTAATATTAAGTTAACTCATTTATCAAATTCTAGGGAATAGAACTCGTATTTCCATTGTTAACAAAACACATTTAGTCCGTTACTTTTTTTTCTTCGAACTTCCAACTAATAACCTCGTTTAATTTATTGTTTTTAAGGAGTTGTTTATTTTGAGTGAAATCAATTATTTTAATTGATTAGAATATATGAAAGCCAATGAGAAAAATAAATAATAATTCATTTCAAAGATAGAATTTCGTTTTTGCATTTAACATAGCTTATTCAAAATAATATTTAATGTAAATTACGTAATTTCAGTAAAAGGCAAAAGAAAGAAGGCAATTTTACAAAAGAAAAAAAATCAATAATAATTAATTCCTCGCAAATAATAATTTTCACATTCATCCTATTACACCATATCTCTGGCGCAGTTTATTTTGTTTGTTTTTTTACATTGAAGCATTCGAAATTAGAAAAAAAGCAATGAAGGATTTAGTTTTGAGTCAAAATAGCTATCCATTTGTAATGTTTCTCCAATGCATTTTCACTATATTAATTAAATGCAAAAGAATACATTGTTGTATTTCTCCTAATAACTGCCCTATTGTGTATGTAAATACATAAATAATATTTTGAGATAAAAACCAACGTTTTTATATGGTGGCAATGTTTATTAAACAAAATTATTGAAATATTCGTTAAAATTGGTCGCAAATATCTAAATATTACATTTTTAGGCAAGTAAGAACGGTTACCAAAATTTCAGAGCTCTTACTTGATGGGAAGTTGGTTAAATTAACGATAGAAAATTTGATGACACACTGATACACATACAGACACACACCAAGTGAAATACATAAAAATGTTAAAACTAACCAAAATTAATTAATTCATCCGGTAAATTAAATGGTTGGAATGCAGTTTAACCCAACCACCTTTGGTGACAAGAATTATTTAGCAGTATTTTGCCAAATGTGGCTACCCCAGTCAGTTTTACGGACTTAACGTTCAGTCAAAAAAAATCGCCAAGTACTGTGCCAATTTTTGAAATCACGCCAAGGGGTTGGGCTAAACTGCATTATTAAAGAAAATATTAGATTAAACTTGTCGCAAATGTCTAAATATTGCATTGTTTGGCGAGTAAGAACGATTCTCAAACTTTCAGAGCTCTAGCTTTATCACAAGTTGCTTAAATTAACAATCGAAAATTTGTTAATTTAACCAACTTCCAACACACACACCAAGTGAAATACATAAAAACGTTTTAAAATTATAGAATATGACTCATGTTTTTTAAAAAAAAATGTATGTTCAATGCTGGATAATATATACAATAGATCGTATACTATTGCATCTCGCGCTGTTTTCCCAGAATGTGATTGGAGACTATTTCAAACAAGCGCGTGTATTCTTTAACGTAGCAATTTTTGAAATCACGCCAAGTAATTGGGCTAAACTGAGTTATTAAAGAAAATATTAGATTAAACTTGTCGCAAATGAGTCATTTTTAATTTTCAGCTCAGTATAAATGAATGCACGAGGCAATATCGTTTTAAGAAAAACGTAAACAGTTTTTCATCAGATGATGGAAACAAACTACTGAACAGCAAACCTGAAATAATTCGAGATAAAAACCAACGTTTTTAAAAACAACGTTTTTATATAGTGGCAAAATTTATTAAGAAAGATTATTGAAATATTAGTTAAAACTGGTCGCAAATATCTAAATATTGCATTGTTAGGCAAGTAAGAACGGTTCCCGAAATTTCAGAACTCTAGCTTGATGGGAAGTTGGTTAATTTAACGATAGAAAATTTGATGACACACACACACACACACAGAAACACGAACCAAGTGAAATAAATAAAAACGTTAAAAGTAACAAAAATTAATTAATTAATTCGGTAAATTAAATGGTTGGAATGCAGTTTAACCCAATCACTCTTGGCGACAAGAATTATTTGGCAGTATTTTGCCAAATGTGGCTACCCTGGTCCGTTTTACGGACTTAACGTTCAGCCAAACAAAAAAATCGCCAAGTTTGATGCCAATTTTTGAAATCGCGCCAAGTGGTTGGGATAAACTGCATTATTGAAAAAAATACTAGCTAAAACTTGTCGCAAATGTCCAAATATCGTATTGTTAGGCTAGTGAGAACGATTCCCAAGGTTTCAGATTTCTAGCTTGATGGGAAGTTGGTTAAATTAACGATCGAAAATTTGATGACACACACACACACACACCAAGTGAAATTCAGAAAAACGTTTTAAACAAATTGAGATTGTAAGAGGAGTTTTAGGACACATATTAAGTGTATTTGCATGTAGTGTGTCGTCATTTAACTCGCAATAAAAATTCAAAACAATCCTGGATTAAGATATTTTTAATAAGATAAATTTTTATAAGATTTTTTAAGATATTTTTAAGATATTTTTTTGTTCAATCCTGGATTAAGATATTTTTAAAACCCGACAGGGATTACAGACCGTCAAATGCCCCGAAACAGCTTTTCAGAGTAGTAACCGGTTGGTCACTCTGCAAATATTCTTAAATTTGTGATCAATAGAAGTAATATGCAAGAATTTAGGCTACTTTTCCATTTTGTCGGCGCAAATCTCGCCAAGCAGACTTCATTGGCGACTACACACAGTTGACACATATTGTGATTGGCGTCGGTTGTTATCGTTTTTGCCTAATTCATCGCCTGTGCTAGCGAGATAGAAAAGTTCTGCAAATAGTCGTAGTATAATTAAATTTTTTATTTGTTAATTCGCTTTTTTCGTTTTCTCATAACGACGTATTAATATAAAATTATAAAGATCCTATACTGTTTGGGAATAGTTTTCAAAAAATTGTTTCTTTAAATATCCCTATAGAAAAATGGGTGAAAATGCATTTTAGCTCAACCACTTGTTGTGATTTCAAAAATCACCAAACTTGGTGATTTTTTTTCGCTGAACTTTGAGTCTTGGAAGCGGAAAAATGGAAAATAAGGATTTTTTTCCCACCTATTTTTCTGATGGAATCTTTGAAAATTTCCCAAATATGTAATACATTCCTAATAGTTTGAAAGCTTTAATGCCTGCAACATCAAATATTCCTCTTTCGGATGCATTTCAATCACAATCGTATTTTCATTCTGGTAAAACTCATTCATAAACATCTTCCAAACTTAAATCTCGTTTCGCAAAGAACATAAGCGCATAAAAACTAATCTCTATCTCTGTTGATAAAAAAGTAATAAAATGTCCTCCTTTCATTCTACAACGGTATTTTTAATCGCATGATCTCGTATTATCATGCTCATTAAAATAGATATCTCTCTCGTTCGAGACAATATTCTGATCAAGAAACTCATTCAAACGCCTACCAACGAAATCGTTACTCTAAGAGCATCAAAAAGTTATTATTCTCAAAGAAACAAATATTATTTAGTAAAAACATAACGACATGCAACTGGTTTATCATTACACTCTTAACAAAGTATTCGAAGCACAATCTTGTTACTCGGAACAAAATCACAAGTCTAATTTAATTAAGGAAGAATATTTAACCTCTCCCAAAATATCTACAAACATAATGAGGATGTTCTTTATATTTCCTGAAACCTAGTCACGAGCAAGAAGCTTTCCTTTCTTTCCTTAATACATTTCTCATAAGTGAAATTGCAACACCAATAAATGGTGCACGTATCTTCATGTAAATTTCAGGAGTGATAGTGGAGAGATGGATGTGCAAATGATTAAATTTGCGCACGCATCTGATCACGTGGTACTCATATTCAGGTTATAAAGGACAGAAACTTTCCTTCTCATAAACAGCGTCTGAGGTTTTACGTAGCATTTGCAAGTTTCGAAAAAGCGCTGAAAATGCCTGTGAGACGTCAGTGAGCTCAGTACCATCAGTTAACGACCGGGGAACGTGACCGTATTTACGAACTCCATGAAATGGGTTTGTTGCTATGTGCTATAGCAACTCATGTCGGCTGAGTACCATCCAACGTTGCGTTACACAATCGATTCAGGAAGGTATACGGGCACGCCGAAGAGGAAGTGGTGCGATCAGGTGCACGTCAGAGCACATAGATCTACGAATTCGCCAGTTCACTATTCGAGACCCTTTCTCCACGGCACGGGACATCCGAAGCAGGCGGATCTGTGTCTACCCAAATTATACGCAACAAATTGCATGAAGTACAGTTACATTCACTAGTAACAACAACAGGGGTACCGTTGAAAGCTCAACCCAGAGCTAAACGCATGGTGTGGTATCATCATCATCGTACCTGGATCATCAAAGGCTATCGGGTTTGGTTCACAGATGAATCTCGTTCCTGTCTGTGGAGAAATGACTTCCGTCCAAAGATAAGGCGGCTACCCAAAGAACCCAACGAATTAACTCATTTCGCCGAGCGTCAAACCGATCCAACACCGAGCATAATGGTTTTAGGTAGCATACTGCTTCATTACAGGACGTCTTTCGCCACTTGACAGCAGACCGCTACGTCACACAAGTTGTGGAGCCTGTTGATCTGCCCTTGTTGCAGGTCGCCCCCAACACGGTATTCCACCAAGACAAATCCAGGCTACCAGTTACACGGCGATCTTTTAACATCCAGACTGGATTTGACATCCTTCCCTGGTCAACAAACTCTCCAGATCTGAATCCCATGGAACACCTGTGGGATTTTATTGGAACTGACATGAACCGAGGACAAACATCACAAACCAAAAATGATCTGCGCTCAGCAGTGGATATGGCTTGAAAAAGGTAACCTCAGGCAACCATCAATAGACTAATTGATTGAATGCCTGACTGGATTGAAGCCTATATAGTTGCCCGAGGTGGGCACACTAGATGCTTAATAATTTGGTTTATAATGATTTTATTTGTCTTTTTTTAATCACTTGCATATCCATCTCCCCAACATCACTCCAGAAATTTGCATTACGCTAGGTGCATTATTTCTTGGTGTTGTAATTTCCTTTTTGAGGAGTTTATGATGAAAAACTTAACGTTCAATCACTAACCTCTTTTAAATTCATACTTGCAATCTTTGTAAGTACTTGGAATCGGGTGAAAATACACAAAATTATTGCAGGGAGAAATACAAATCAATCCAAGCAGACAAATTCGTAGAAACAGTCCAGTAAAAGAAATCCCCAAGAAACCAAACACTCCGAAACGGAATAAAAATTGCACAGAGAAACTCTACATTTGAAGCAGTCCATGAATAATATAACGTACGATCCCGAGTATTCTAGAAAATCTGAGAAGTTTCAGTTTAGAAGCAAATGTGCCAAAAATCATAACCATTAAATAATGTAATGTAATCAACGAATCCTAAAAAAAACATCGAAAAATTTCAAAAAAGTGAAAGTTTCGGTTTCGAAATGAAAGCACAAAAATCTACTTACCGTGATTGGCTAAAAAATAACATCATAAACGCTTAGTCTGCCATCTGTTCCAGGAGAATATATATATATATGTATATAAATAGCTGGTGAACTGGAATCTCAACTCATATGGGAAAATCAAAAGGGCTGCCACGCCCAAAGCCACTAAGTGAAGAGAAACCAGGGTAGCTACATTTGGCGAAATACCGCCAAATAATTCCTGTCGCCCAGGGTGGTTGAGCTAAACTCCAATCCAATCGAAAAAAGTCAGGGTATACTGAAAATATGATAACGTTTTCCATTATATAGTGCCATAAAGCAAAAGTAGCATTATGCAAACTATGAGACATTCTTAGAACAAATGTTGTTATTCATTTTAAGATTAAATGTTACTAAAATAAATTTTTAAAAAAATTGCCGTTAAAAACGCATTTTACCTATTAATTGCAGGAGGGTTAGCGTAGTGAGGGCTGCATCTGGTTGCGTTTTTTTTCATGTACCTATCGACTCCGTTTCTCGCATGCTCGCGCAGTGAAATCTTAATTATTTCTTGTATATTTTTATCAGTCCCTTTAGGTATAAGATAAATACCCTTATATTTACCTCTGTACACTAATTGATAGAGTTGCTTTATATAGAATTCATTTACAAGAAATTTAGATAACTGACATTTTGCATCAATAACAAACTGTTAAAAAGAAAACAGATAAGCACTTTAATCTGAAAATTATTTTACCTATACAGTAAATTTATGCCTGTAAAAAGATTTTAAGATTTCTCTTTTGAAAATTTGTAATTTAGATTAACATTGAAGGCTTTTAAGAAATACAATATTATATGGAATAACTTTATTTTGTTTGGCATTGAGAATGATTGAATTCGTTTTATAGACCATACTCGTATTTATGTACCTCGATTCTTAACATTTCAATGTCAGTACAGGACTTTAAGTGTACCAGGATCTGAGGTAAAAATAAAATACCAAATTTAAGATACTTTCGTTTAGTGGCATTTATGTTTTAAATTTATTCGTAGAGATTAGGGTTTTTTTGTGGGCCAAATATATATTAGTCATTTTATTGAAAAATAAAAGTTTTTATTCCAATCAAAAAGTTTTTTTTTTCCCGTTGAGTTGAATATGAGTATGAGTTCATAGATATATTTTCATTTAGATATCATTTTTAAAAATTATATTCAATACATATACAAAGTTTTTCGCTCTTCATATATAAAAAATTACACAAGATGTTGTGAACCAACTTTTTAATGATTGTATGGTATATCATCTTTAAAAAACTTTGCAGTTTGAGAATTCTTCTTTCTTTTCACAACTAACTTTCTTTTTTTAGACAACAGCAATATATACGACCATCAACGTTCCCCGAACGAGAACATTTTATGAATTAGCTAAATATTTTTCTATTTATCTCTAAAATAGATTGATAGAGGTGCTCTTTTAGTACTTACCTGCACGATATTGTGATTACTTATATTTTTGCTTCCATAATGAAATTGTTAAGAAAGCACACACACAATATATATATATATATATATATATATATATATATATATATATATATA
>BMAW01042107.1:0-15930 GCA_019974015.1 Nephila pilipes | reverse complement strand
AAAAAAAACATGAAATATAACTTTAAATATTTCATGATTAATGTAATAATTAATTTAAAATCATATTTTTCTCGAAATTTATAGAAGAGAACGGCAGGTCAATTAAACATTTCAGTGTTCACCATTAAATTTAAATTAAATTATTAGTCATGATCCACCCTGTCCTCTCTCTTTCGTGAAACGCGATTTTATTTAAATTAATTTAAATTTAATTTTTTTAATAAATTTACTTAATTTTTTTTTTTTAGATACCTCTCATCTATGATCAAACTTTTTGAAATTCAGAATTCTTAAAACGTCATTAAATTTAATTTGGGATATAATATTTGCATTTTACTACTGTTTAAAAATTTTCTTAAGAAGGGTATGAATGTATTCCTAAGCGACTGCAATGCATTATATTAACGTTTCTCTGAATATTTAAGATAATTTATTTGTCACCCCACCCCTTCCTACCTCTTTCGTTACGCACGGTTTTAATTGGTTTTTTTAATAAAGTAAATAAATTCATCCTAATTTCTTGGAGTATGAATCAATTATTTTTTGAATTGCACTCTTTCTCTTTGGTGTGGTGTTACTTTTTACTAAATAGGTTTCAATTCTTCTAAATAAACAAGAGACAGCACTGTATCATTTCTACATCCTATTTTTCTTTAAGTTTGCTCGAAACTCGAAATTTAACTTTCCTTCTGGATTTGTTTCCACCCGCACAGATATCACCACATATGTTTCCGGAATCAAACAATTTTTATATGTTTAAATTTTTTTTACATATACTTTTGTTTCTCTATTTGCGTCGTTATTTTCATGTGTATTCGTACAGCTTTCCAAAATAGTTCGGTGGCATCCTGCTTGTATAGGGATAGAAATCGAATCAACTGCGAGTTTTAAGACTATTAACTTCGAAATTTAACTTAGCATTGAAATTTTGCTGCACCCTAGCAACAATCTTCACTAACGTAACATGTGTCGAGCAATGTTTATATCTTTAAATGTGTGTGAGGTATGTATATACTTTTTTTTCTCTTGAGCTTTGGGATTTTTATATGAAATCGAACATCTTCATAAAATTTTTTGTGACATTTTATTTCATTAGAATTTCTTCTGTAAAGAGTGAGTCAAAAAAAAAACTTTTTTTTTAATTCGAGTTTTTCCTCTTCTTTCTAACATTTTTTTACTGCTCATAATATGCTAACCTTACTCATAATGTGTTATTTCATCCTTTTGTATATCTGTATATTTTTGGTTTCACTCTAAATTTACATTTATTTCATCTATTTTTGTTTTAATTAAAATCTTTTTGAAATTTTATCGTTGTCTTTCTTTGAAAAGTATTGGGTGTTCTATAATATTGGAAGAAATTTTTCTTATTTTTCACTTGAAACTTTTTGAACTAAATATTTGTTTACTTCTTGTCATGTATAGATAATATTTGTAAATAGTTCTGCTTGTTGTTTGAATACCTTTTTTCATGTGTAATTCTTTCATTATGGAGAGGAGAGAAATTAGTTTTCCTGTAAAATATATTTACATATCATCTAATTTCGATTAGTTTTCATGATCATCAACTATAGTATAATTATTAAGAAATACGGGAAATCTTTGGAATTTTCTTCAATCTCAATATCTTCGGCCATAACGATGTTTGTCGTATTCTTTTCTTTTCTTTCTCTTTTTCTTTTTTTTTTAATTTGTAAGTTAATGCTAATGTTGATTTGAATCTCAGGTGTAAAAACTTTTATTATTATTAATGCTTTTTCAGTTTTTTGGTGCATAATGCATTTTTTCGTGAAGAGATTTTAACAGAAACACCAAGACATTTCAAATAAAATGTTTTACATATATTTTAGAAACTTTTCTTTTTTGCCCGATTTGTAGTCATAAGTCACCCTTTCCTCCTTCTTTCGTGAAACGGAATTTTTAATTTAAGGAACTATTTATTAGATTAATTAATTGCAATGTACGACTATAATTGTTGTTTTTTTTAAATACCCCATAGATTGAATTTGAATCATGTTATACAATGCACATTTAGTGTCAATTTTTCATATATATTTGTTATGTTTTTGTGACTGGATGCAATTAAATGGCTAAATTCAACATCTTTTAGATGCGAGTATTCGCCATGTTTGTAACAGTTTTTACCTCTTAAATTGAGGTGCAAGTGTTATGCAATGTTTGTGATCAAGCTTACAACTACTCTTACTTTGTGTAATGTTTTTGTTTACTGGTTTGGAAATTGTTAGTGTTTAGTGAATCCATTTAGAGTGTTAAGCAAGTATGTTTAATTGTGACAGGTGCGTGATTTTTGAAATTATCAGAAAAACAAGATACTCCATCCCATTATTTCCTACCCATCCTATGTCCTTTTGTATATTGAATTTCTCTGACTTTAAATTTTTTTGTCATATTGCTCTTTCCTCCTTTTTCTAAGAGTATCTGAAAGTAGTTTTTTAAATAGTCATTTATAGCATTTTATTACGTACGGTTATTGTAGTACGAAGATAGTGATAATGAATACTAAATGTTTGGAAATAAAACTGTTCTGCATTTTCTTTAAAAATTGATATTATTGCGCATTTTTTTTGTATCTCGTCTATCCATTTTCCCACTCTCTTACGATACGAAAATAATATAATTGAAATTTTTTTTGCCAAATTAATTAATTTGAATATCTGTGTGTATAATAGTATCTTTTTGTGAAATACCTTAAATTAAGATTTATTGTGTAGAATAATGTTGAGTTTGTGATGATTTGTTCATAAATATATGTTTTGTGTGAAAGAAAATAAAAGCTTAGTTGCAAAAAATTCAACATCTGATTAATGCCATTCATCCTCATGAAATTCTAGGAATATGCTACTATCTGGATTTTACTCCATCCCAATGTCTGTTTTGAGGTAAGTATGTTTTCTGTGCAGAAATGCGTTGCCGTAATTATGTGATATTTGTGTCTGTTTCCATTCTTATTTAGAAATTTCTTAAATATTGGTATATGCTTCTTTTTTATTCTTTTGTAATATTATGCTCGTATAGTGATGTTTGGCTAAAGAAATCAGATGGACAAACTATTACTTTACAATCATATGATATGTGGTTATACAAATTAAGTAAGCTTTACCAGTGGAGTGAGTAGATTAATCAATTATTGTAAAAGCGACCGAGAATTGAATTGAGATAGATAAGATTACGGTAATATGATATATTATAAAAGTTGTTAGTACTCTCGCCTAGGGACATGAATCTGTGATTGAGAGCACTACCCATATTAAAGAATAAATAAACCTTATTTTGAAACATAATTGACTACTTTAATTACTTTATCTGTGCTTGAACTTATGTTGAAATTTAGATTTGTGATTCGAGTAACATTTAATATGACAGATGTGACCGGTAATATACGATTACGTCACAAATACTCTTTAATTAATTTGTTTGTGAATGTTATATTCTTGTTCTTTTGTAATTGATATGTTAGTTTCGAGTTAAAAAAGCCTTTTCTTTTCCTTAAAATTATATCGAATTGCATTATCCGATCCTCCTTCTTGAATTCTGTGAAATACGTTTGATTTTAATAATGCCTGCCTGAGTTTGTGTGTGTGAGAGAGAGAGAAAGAGAGAGTGAGTGAGTTTGTGTGTGTGCGTGTGTGTGAGAGAGAGAGAGAGTGAGTGAGTGAGCGAGTGAGTGAGTGAGTGAGTGAGTGAGTGAGTGAGTGAGTGAGTGAGAGTCCCTATGTATTTATTAGTAATATTGGATGAATGGAGTTATGCGTCATATTATTCTGTGTTTGCAAATGTGTCAGTCTAGTCTTATGGAATACAGTTCAGACAGGTAACTTATCTTTACATTTCAATTACGGGAACTTCTTTGAATGCTTGAATATCTGCTATATCTAAAGTGTTATTTTTTTTTATTTCTGATTGTGTGTGTGGTATTTGTTGAGTGCGCTTAATTTTATATTTATCCTATTTTTTTTGTCAATAAATTCATGTAAATGTTGTTTCGTGTACAATCTTTAAAAACAACGATTGGCATCAGTCTAATGAGAATTATATTGTTTTTCTGTAAAGCATAAAGAATTGGCTATGTTAGTTAAACATTTTTTCCTCTCTGGCTTTATCTTTAATTCAGAAAAAAATCCTTTACAAAAAAGACTAAGTTTCTTCCGTCTTATGTGAGTTTCTTATTAATTTTAAAACTAATTAATAGTAAAATTTATTCAGAAGTATTTTTAAGGTAAATCAAATTTAACATTTCGTTCAACATTTTGCCTCTCCGTCCTTACTCTTGAGTATCGTAAGAATTTTTAATTGTGAAAATATCTATCAAATACGTTATTATATATATTATTGTTCACTTGTCTGATGTTTTCTTAGTGCTATAGTGCATTTTATTTGTTTTTGAGGTTTTCTTTAATTATTTAAAAGAAAATATACTGGTAATGTATGAAGTTAGTGAGGAAACTATCTCATAGGTGTCCTCATTAAAATCCTATACATTCCTCCGAGATTTTTAGAGCACTTTTCTACATCTACTTGCGCTGCTCTTTGTCTCTGTATGCCAATGATGCGATCTCCCTACAGCAATAAAGGGTCTTTTGCTACTTAATATACTATTATGACTGCCACCGAGTGGTCGCGGTCATTTAGTCGAGCTGGACATTTGTATCCTCCTAATTCACTAAAAACTAGTCACATAAAGAGACTGATGCCCGATAAATCTGTTGGGCTCCAAGGCTCCTCTTAATTTGCTAATTAAGTTCAAGTTGGAAAGCTAAGATCCTATTAGTATAGTAATACTTAATGCATTTAGATTGTGAAGCATTATGTGTTCTTCAATAAATTCCTGTAAATAATCTTTATCTCGCAATTTAGCAATCCTTTCTTGCTTAAAAAACGTTTCTCTTTTGTTTATAACTTATATTTTTTGAAGTAGTAAGATATGAATCTATTTTAGCTACTACAGAGGCTACTGTTTCAGTCATTAATTTTCATTAAATTTAACTTAAAATATGTTCAATTTAATAATTCGTAGTTTTCATTAAAATTTCAATACCTGAAAAGAGTATCACTCTTCATTTCAATATTCAATCGTTTGCTTTAATTTTAATATTCAATTGTCTAATTTAATGGTTATTTGAAATAGAAAATTAGCACCTTTGATGGTTAGATGTGTTCCACGTAAAATTTTATTTGGGAAAAATTTTTAGAATTAGTTATTGTTTTTGTGGAAGGAGGGGTGATATTCTAACCATTAAGCGCCTATTTCTTTTCAAATACAATTATGTAACAAAATGATGTATAAATAAACAACTTACGCTTTTGCTGAAATCTGAAATTCAAGGATGGACTGATGCTCTTCAAAATTCATTTTCGAAGTATTCTAAAATGACTTGCTTTTCAATATCTTCTTTCTTCTCTTTTTCAATAGAAGACGAAAGTCATAGTATCGGGAAATCGATTCGTGTGACTTACCTGCTTTTGCTACATAATTTATGTGCAATGAACCCTTGCCCCCCAACACTACTACCCTTTTCTAAGAATAATTTTCTATACTACATTAAAACAAGTTTAAAATTACTTATCAATATTGAAGTTATACTCATTTCGTTTTTGTTTCCCCTTATTCAATACATACATTTGTTCTTAAAAGAATACATTTGGCTTCAATATTCATATGTTTTAGTGCAGAGGCTTTTATGTTTTCCGATTTTTACTCTAACAGATTTTTTTAAAGAAAAATTGTTTTCTATCTCGGTTTTAAGCTCCCTCCTAAATTTAAGATATTTTTCATTTCCAAATAGATGAATTTTTTTGTGAGAACAAAGGACGAATCCTTAATAACTTCTGTAATTCTAATTAAAATTAAACAAAACTGTTAATAGCTCAAAAGGAATAAAATTGTGGTTTAAATATGCATTTATTAATTAAATAAATTTACATGTTAATCGGCTTCTAAAATATTTCTTCTAAATAGATACCATATTTTTTATTCATCAAATTGATTTCTAAATGCGAAGAAAGTAAGACTTCGAGTTTTGTAAGATTCGGCAAAGTCGTTTCATAGTTATTGGAATATGGAAATGTTTCTCTTTTGTTCACGAAATAAAATTTATGAAACGTTCTCTTTCACGAATTTTTACATTAATCGACTGAACTTTAATTTTTAATTCTAAAAATTGAAAGGAGGGGGAATTTGTACATTTTTATTGCTATAAAAGACTCAAATTAGTAAATAAAATGACAAAATACATGTTTCCACATGCAAAAATATATGATACTTGAATTCCTCATATCCTGAAAGTTGTAAGTCTAAATTGTGATAAAATACTTTCCGATTAATGTAGAATGCTCAAAAAAAAGACACCAATCTCAATAAGATGTTCAAAAAAGGAGAGGGATTATGTAATAGATCGATCTCTCTTATAGATACACTTTACAGCTTATAACTATATATTCACTTATCATTCAGTGCTCAAAAAATAACACAAAACAAAAATAAATCAGTAAAGGGAAGAAAATAATCATGAAAACTTCATTGAAAGATTGTAACTTTGAGCCCAAATGCGTCTGAAGATTCCGTGTAACTGGGCTAATGCATGTTAAATCGGTCGAAGTCTAAAGCCCTCTCATTTGCATGGTATGGAAGTTTGGAGAAGGAAGTGCTGGCTTAGGTGCTGTCCTCGTTGCTTAATCGAGGCTCAAAAGTGAAGTCCGTTGCCAATAGTTCTCACATTGCTTTTAAGTGCGACGTTAATAATGGATCAAATCATGTAACTCAAAAAGTAAAGTTATTAATCCAGTAGATCCCAAACCTTTTTCCCGATTCCCAAGATAAATTTCTTTTCAACATGCTGAATGTTTTATCATGTGCTGAGAAATATTAGTGTTCTAACTGGTCTCTACTTAAATGTCAACAAAACTGCCAAATTGCAAGATATTGTTTCAATAAAAACTGTCTATTTGAATTTTAAAGCAGAAAAGGCTCTGTAATTAAGACCTAATGCTAGGAAATTGCTTGATTATGTGAAAACACCGCATTACTTTCCTTTTTATTAAAAAGGGACTATGCTATTGTTGTAATTACAAAAAAAAACACGATTTGAATAAACATACAGTTGTCATTCTTCGTACGATACGCAGATGCAATGTGATGTAAACTTATAAATGCTCTGAGACCATCACCAATTACGCAGTAGAAAATATTTTAAAGAAAAATGTGTTTGAAACGTTGAAAATATCTGCACATGAAGAAAAACATTAAAAGAGTTGGAAATTTCCTTTTATTTCGCACTGAATATTTTGCAATATTTTTACATAAAGCTAATAACTGTTTTTCGTTTCACTGACGTTCTGTCCTCCTTATGTATATTAATATTCTTAAATAATTTAATTCGAAATAAAATAAAAACTAAAGGAGAAATATTCTGAACTAAGTTTCAAAAGCTAAATAACAGTACAAGACTGAATTATTGATGAAAGATTTTAAGAACCATTATCAATCCAAACGAATTCTTAAGAAAATATACGCGAAAGAAATCATTCAAATATTTAGAAGAATGAGAATGAAATAAACATTCTGAAATAATGTTTCTAATGGTGATCAGCGTTTGAAAGGAATAAAAATGAAAATAATTTTTAAATATTTTCTACAAACAAATCTGACTCAATTGAAGTTATGAAAACCAGTTAAATTTTCAGAAATGCTGCTTTCTGTAGAGTCTTAATGTATTAAGAATCATTGGATTCTTAAAAAAGTAACAGTTTTAGCAATTGCCAGCTGAAGAGAAATTATCCTTTCCTAAATTCTCCACAGAATCCATGTACATGAGTTCCCTTATACGCGTGACAAGCAAAACATTGCAAGTTTAGTTTAGTTTTTTTATTAACGTCGCACTAGAAGCAACACGAGGGCTATTGGCGACGGACCTCGTAATTTTGAACCTCGGTCAAGTGACGAGGACAATACCTGAGCTGGCACCCCCTCTTCTAACATCCACACCACGCCACCGGGAGGCCTTTGGGCCCCGAACAGATTTAACGTGCATCAGCCCCGGCTACACGGCGGGTCTTTGGCGGCCAAGGATCGAACCCGCGACTGAACGATTACCGCCGGCCGCTACTCCACGACCTTGACCACTAGGCTACCGCGGCCCACAAAACACTGCAAACTGTATTGGTGAAGAAAGAATACATTTGATATATATTTAAAAAACCTGGAAATTTTCTCAATAGCTCAAAGAAATTTGAACATCTTTTTTTTTTTTTAATTTACCCCTTAGTTACGAAATATTTTGAAATGTTTGGATAATTAAACGCAATAATTGCTTATATGAATTCATCACTTTAACAAAATAACCCAGTATGAGCCCTCAGTGATTTTGGGGTGCATATTTAGAAATAATAAAATAAATTCGAAGGAAACGGCAATTTAAATTATTCTGTATTTAATTCTGGAAAATTTTAAATTGATAACTAATAAATACATTTATTATGTTGCTAAATTAATATATGAGAATTATTCTATATTTTCCTTTGAGCTATTAACAGCAGTGTTAATTTCTTAACGTTGTAAAAAAATAATCGCAGAAATTATTAAAAAATCATTTTTTACCGATTGTCCCTCTTTTTCTTAAAGTTTTAAAGTTTTAATAACATAAGACTATACCGCTATCAAAAATTTAGTTTTTTGATTAAATTTCATATTGACAGTGGCTTAGGAAATTATTTCTTTCGTGCGAATAGCCATTACATTTTTTTTGTTCATGTATCATATTGTAATATTTCTCATCTAACTTTCTAATGACTAACTTATCTATGAAAAATAAATATTTTTTACTTAAGCCGAAATTGCTTCAATATATCAAAACATTCTCTTAGAGCTTAAATATTATTTGTTCGTTATCGCTTTTAACTCAGGGCAGTTGCAAATATGAGGTAATTTATGTTGTGTTGCGTCTTTTTTTACACTATCTAACATTTCTTGACTCTTTTATTCTTTTTTGATAATTCAATGCAATATCAACAGATTATCAAATTTTTTTTACTAGCCCTTTTGTGCCCTAATTTTATTCGGTTAATGGGTGATATTTTATCCCCTTCCTCCCATATTTCGAAACTAAAAATAGATTCATAAAGAGCGGATCATGAAAGCTAAACAGGATTCAAGATTCTGATGATTTAAAATGGCAATCATTTCGATAGCCAGCATTATTAAAGATATTTACTAGTTTTACTTGAAATTTTATTTTAAGTTTTAATTTTTTTTTTTTTTTTTTTCGAATAAAAAACTTTTTATTACCGAGCATATCATTTAGCAGACTGGGAGAACAAACGAGTTTCGACTATCAATTAGAATTGATGAAAAACCCCTAATAAATATTTTGTGTGCTAGTTAAAAAAGAACGTCACGTTTACATAACTTAACTGACATGTAATGGTGATTCTATTTTTTCAGTTACTTTATAGATTTAATTTTAATTTTAGTATGCTTATTTAAATATAATAATTTTTATATGAGTTAGTTTACTTTCGCTGTAGTTTTTTAATCAATTTCTGTAATTATATAGTTTTTAGACATGTGTTTTAAACATATAATTGTTGTGTTGAATTTGCTTATGGTGTGATATCTTATGAATTATGATTTGATGCATTGTTCATATATATAGATAATACACGAAAGTATTATTTGACGATTAAGAACATTCGAATCTACATTTCATTTTTTTTGTTATTTTTTTTCTTTCATTATATAACGTTTAAAAACATTTGATTTCAAAACGTACTTACCTGTACTCCCATATAGTTATTGACAATAATTCTTTACATCATCCGGATACAGGCTGGCAATATATAATAAGAACTATGGCAAGGTACGGTATTGAACATATTTTCAGCAAAGTTAATCTCCATTCAAGATGCACATTCCCTTAATGCCTGCAGAAATAAGAGTAAATTATAATAAAACATTTAAGAATTCATAATCAATATTTTCAATCAATCAATCATGTTTGAAGAAATGGATTCCAGGTAGCCGAAAGTTTCTCCTTTGTGTTAATTCCATGGTGTGCCGACAGCCTCGAGAATGCTTTATTTCTGTACACATAACAAGAAATCCAAACAGAAAATTATACACCCAGTAGCATTTCAGCTATTAGATCTGCTCTTATTCAGAACGGAAACGAAAAGTCACTCCTTTGCAATAAGTAAATCATTTCAAACAGCGTTAAATCTTATAAACAAAGCAATGCCTTGTCTAGCTAAGGAAATAAGTGTATACAATTGAATAAATTAAATCAAGCAGAAAGTTATTTCAACTTCAAAACAAAAAAACAACAAGGTTTAGAATTAAGTAGAAAAATGTTTGTATATATATTTTTAGCATGAGTTTGCTTACAGACACACACACACACACACACACACACATATATATATATATATATATATAGAGAGAGAGAGAGAGAGAGAGAAGTAATAAAATTTTAATCATTCCATATTGTTTTAATTACACTAATAAGTGTCTTAGCTCAATAAGCAAATTAAGCAATTCGAGTATTAATTTAATAAAGCTGAAAGTGTCCAACTTAATAAAAAAGTGAAGAGAATTTCTCAAGTATCGTAACAAGAAAGGTATATAAAAGTTCAAATAAATTTACTTAAATTTTGAAACAGTACAGCTGTGCAAAGTTTAATTAATTTTATGATTTAAATTCAGGGAACTTTTTAATCAGAATTGAAAAACATGCAACTGAAAGATCAATCTCACCTTATGATAAAAAAAAAAGTACTATTTCCTACATTCTAATAGTTAAAATATCATGCAAATTAATTTACTCACTTATTCTGATCGGATGAAAATTTCTCAAAACATGTTTAAATGTTTGTTTTTAAATTTTCCAAAATTATAAAATTTAAAAGCAATTTATGTAACCATTATGAAAAGATGGCGGTGACTAATAATTCGTTTCAACGTTTTACTGTTGCTGATCATTGTTTGCAACTAACATTGTTTGAAATTAAGAATTTTTTGTTAACAATGCTTTTTCGTTCGAAATGTCCTTTTATCTTAATAATGAACCTGTTAACTGATCTGTTTGTTAAAATTTCATTGTTTAAAAACTTCTGTCTAGCGTTTTAGATATAAATCTATTTTCATGTAGAAAAATAATTCTTATAAATATACACTAAACTTAAACGAACTAAATACAGAACACATTATTAGATCATATAATTTGGAAACAACAAAATTATTTCACACGGTAAATTTTTAAGAAAATAATTGAATTTTTAAGGTTATCTTCGCCAATTGCCAAAACAATAATTCAAACACATAACACATTTTCATATAGAAAAGGTATCCCAATATTAAACTATTTTCGTGGGGTTGTAGCATGTGTATTATTTAAAGGTAGTTAAAATCTATCAGAGATTAAGAAGTCCTATCACATTGTGACCATCTCCGTTTCTGTAACCTTTGGGCCAGAGGTTAATTCCTAACTAATTTCTAGGCAGACATTGTGAAGCATATGCATACCCATTTATATTATTACAGAGTCGTTAAGGTATAAGACATTTCATAAACACGCTACTTTTCAATGTAAAAGATTAAGTTAAATCTTAATTTAGTATTACAGAATAGGATACAAAGTATGGAACTCTGTGCTGGAAAATGTAGCTTTATTCGAACACAAATAAATAGTATAATAAGTTTTCTTAAAGATTCGAAAACTCGACAGTGATTAAGATATTCTCACAAGATCACACACGAAGTATTAATAGCTCTCAAGTTTGTAAAAAATTCAATTTCTCTCAACTTATCTACTACTATGCAAGTTATAATCTTCCGTATTACTTTCAATTTAAAATTATACTATACATCATGAATCTTGTAATTAGTGGGAGGGAGGATAGATCAGAGTAAATATGCCCAAATATGCATTTCTTCAAACGTAATTATAATGTGATATTAAACCTCCAATAAAGAAAAAAATTTAGCTTAAGTTATTCTCACAGTAGTTTAAACCATACCCCAAAAGGAATTTTCCGCACATTGTTATTTGCCTGCATGTGGAGCGGGAATCGCATTTATAATTCTCATGCTTCTCTGATTATCACATATAATTTAATCTGACTTACTTTTTGATTCATAAATGTTATTACTGATACACAGAACAAGTTTTTTTTCCTTTTGTGCTGTGATTAGTTGTGAAAGGCGCGTTTTTGCCAGGGTATTGTGTATAACATTTTATATAAGTTTCATTCAGATAAGCTTCGAAAAAAAATATTATTCTTTTTTTAGCTTATTATAAAAATTAATAATTTAAGTTTTTTATGTTTTATTTAATTCCTTTTTTACATTCTTCAATTTTTCTGGGCACTTAAAAAAAAGGGATCAACTTATATCTAGAGAATTCGAGATGTGTATTACAAATGATGAATCAAATCACGGTAAATAAGTTTATTACACTTTAAAAGCTTGCGTGAAAAACGTCAATATTATAGGGATAAGGATAATTTTTATAATTATATATATATTTATATAATTATCCAATAAACGACTTTTTACACAAATTTTGATCAAAAATGCAACTTTTAATAATTTCAGAATAAAAAATAGACATTTTGGGAAAGGGATTTTTGAAATTTCTTGAATTGCTAAGTCGATTATTATCATGTTTTGTTATGGCTATATATGGAAAATTTACCGAAATTTCGCTACATCATATTTTAATGGTTTTGAGCAACTACTTTTTGTTACCAATTTTGGAAATATTTGACTTCGAGAAGACTCGTAATTATTATTTTTTCTCTTACACGAGCAATGATATTTCTAAAAAACTGAATGGAAATCCTCAAACTTCCCTGACAACTGAGGGGTATAAGAAAAAATGCTTTCAAATCTTTACACCAAAATGTCAGATTTCAAAATAGAGTGGATTAATTGGACCTTTTCGAATAAACTTTATATCCTGGTATCCAGGAACCAACAAGACTGGACAGGAAAACACTATTGTTCTTATCTGTCTACTACGTTGCTTTCCAGAAAACTACAAGCAACACTTCGTTACCGATGCTTTTCGATTGTGATATTCGTCTACCTTCATATTACCAATCAGCTTTCCTACCCCCAGAAAGCCTTTCCTACTTAAAGAGGACCTAAATTCATAGCCTCCAGTGCAGGTCAATAAATACCCAGATCATGGCTCAGGAGCGAATCGACATCGCGATGAAGAAGATGTTGACCACGAGGGGGGATCCAAAAGTCACCAGGGGGGAATTAAAGGAGGGTTAGAAATGTATGTGTATTGAACACAATTAACGACCAATGCGACTTTTCTCCAAAAGAGTTATCCTAAAATGGTCTTAACACAGTCCTGAAATGACTTGAATTTTCTTCTTTGTAGTTTATTACAATCTTAAATTAATTTGAACTTCTGCTTTAGAGCTGTACTTCCTGAGACGAGCAGTCTTAAAAAAGGGAAATTTTGAAAACAATTTTGATCAAATTGGTTTAGTACTTTCAGGTATGCTCCAATACTTTCAAATATGTAAAGAATCAGGTAACAACTGATGAAAAAGAAAAAAGTTTATGAATGAATGAAATGCTTTTTTTTAATCGGTTTTTATTTTTAAAAAAGTCGCCAACTTGGCGCAATATTGCCAAGTCGGCCGACTGTATTGATCACGACAAATTTTTATGATTAAATTTGACGATATTTCGCAAAACTGGCATACATTTGTACATAACTTAATGATATTTCTCTTCGCAATGACTCTAAGATTTCTAGAAACGCGAAGAAGTTCCTACAACTTAATGAAAATGTTGTATTTGAAAACTGATGGCATTAAACGAGAACACTAGGTCACGCACAAAGCCTTGGATACACAAACAAATTGATCGAATACAGAAATTCAAGCTTGATTCTCAGTTTATAGTGCGGCATTAAGTAAATATAGTTGAAGTACTGTGACTGCTTGTCGCGCCAAACTTTTCTATATACACATACAGACAAAAAAAAATTAGCGCGCCAAGAAGGAGTGGTCGAAATGAAATGAAATTTTACATACGTAATAACTACTTTGATATAAGTAAATGATAAGAAAATCAAAGAAAAAGGATCATTTATTTCAGAGAAAAAGGCAAAAGAACGGAGGATTTAATATACTTGAGACATTTCATTCCATATTTGCTGTAACCTTGTCACTAGTTCATTCAAACTCGTGGGATGCCCAACTCGCCGTCCAAATGATCCCAGATATGCTCGATTGGAGACAAATCTGATCGGGTAGGCTAAGGAAGGGTAGTAACAGTGCGGAGACAGTCTTGTGACGTCCTGGCCGTGTGAGGCCGAGCATTGTCTTGTTGAAAAATGGCTCCTGGGATCCGTTGCATGAGTGGAAACACAAGTGGTTGCAGGATGTCATGGACATACCGCTGGGCTGTCACGGTGCCCCGGATCAATACTAGGGGTGACCGTGTATTGTAGGCAACAGCACCCCATACCATCACACCAGCTGTGGAAGCGGTGTGTCACTGTAAAGCAAAGGAAGATTGAGCCGTTCACCACGGGGTCTCCCCACACGAACACGATTGTCATCACTGCTGAGATTGAATCTGGATTCGTCGCAAAAGATGACCTGGATCTATTCCGCTGCAGTCCAGTTTCCTCGTGCGCGGCACCACTCCAAACGGAGGCGTCGATGGGTGGGCGTCAAGGGCCGCAAACGTAATGGGCACTGCAATCCGAAATGTCCTTCAGCCAGGCGCCTTTGTATGGTTCTAGAAGACATAGGGGGCCCTAGTGAAGGTGCTACCTGTGCCTGGATGGCGGCCAATGTAGCAGTTGTTTGTAAGCGTACATTTCTTACGATGTGGTGATCTTCTCAACGACTGGTCTGCCGAGGGCGTCCTGAGCCTGGTCTTTGTGTAAATGACATCTCTCGGATCCACTGGTCGCAACACCTCCTCACAATTCAATCAGAGTGGCCTAATTGACGAGCTACTCGCCTATCTGACCACCCAGCTTCCATCATGCCGATGATTCTCCCCCTCTCAAACTGCGACAGCTGCTCATATTTTTGAAAACGGCGTAATGGCATGTCTACCTCAGCAATTCCTTTGTAAACGATTCAGCACACTCAAACAAGCTTTAGTTACCTGTTTTATACTCCACGGAGAACGACGTTAAACACCTCTACCGGCTATACGTAAGGCGCAATCACGCTGCATTTCTAATCATTTGCATATCTCCTCGACATATACCTTCATGCTAAGTTTCGTTACGATCCCGAAATTATTTCTTGGTGTGCTATTTTTTTTGTCCATGAGTATATAATCTTTTCAAGTTGTGTTGTATATGACTTGCAAAGAAGTATAGCTTAAACTATGTTCATGTAAACCTTTTTCTTATTATTAAAGATGGATTTGATTTCTTACTCTGATATCTTAATTTAGAAAAAATTTACGACATACCATCAAAATCAAGCAAAGTATTTATTCTTTTAATCTTCGAATGTTTTTTTTAAATATTTTTCTTCTTGATTCTACCATAGTCAAAGTCTAGTAAAAATGCTCTTCTTTCAAACTTCGTAATTTCAAAAGCATTTATCAATATTTTTAGCCGGAGGGTCTTCATTATTACATACCACAAAAGCTCATTTATGGAAACCACATGTACAATTAACTACGGCATAGAATTGGAAAAAGGTTTAGATTCTTCGCTCATCTGCACTATGAGAGGAACAACCACCTTTCACCGTTTGTTCCCGGTAGAAGTCAACATTAAACGCTTCACCAACTGCGTAAAGAATACATGAATATAGCAAAAACATTAGAACTGGACCTGGACTTTGATTGTAGGGCTGAAGCCTACATGAAGGCTCTGCACTGTAACAAATAGTTTGAAGCTTACATCAGTAAGCAGAGAATAA
>BMAW01042097.1:9777-26392 GCA_019974015.1 Nephila pilipes | reverse complement strand
ATATATATATATATATATATATATATATATATATATATATATATATAATGCTAGATTTCGCATATAACTATCATATGTTTGAGGATGATTATTTAAATATTAATAAAACACCGATATATATTTTTTTTCATGTTTATCATTAATCTCAAATAGATGCTGTAGAAAGGTTCTTTAGAAGGTGCATTATAATCTACTCTCGTACTTCAATCTGAAAAATTGTTAACATTGTAAAACATACTAACGTGGAGCTGTTTATAGCCACAAAGATAAAGTGAATTAGTGTTACAGAATCACTTTGATAAGGACTGCATTTTGTGATATTTTGAAGTCTAATATTAAGATAAGGATTAAATTTTAGAGTTTTATTATTTTAAATAAAAGCAAGCGATTCCACTGCTATGCAAGATAAATTACTTTCAATTGCAACAGATTATTAATAGTGTAAACGACTATTAACAATAACTGAGGAGGAATTTTTAAAGATAATCACTTATAATGGTTGTAGACGACTTTCTTAAAAGTTATTCTTTATAATTAATGTATACGATAACTTGTTTAACTTATAATCCTAAAAATAAACAGTTTACTTATATTCTGAATTTTTTTAAAAAAAAATTAATTTACATCAAGTTGAAATTAAGGTGAAATATCAGTTTCTTTTAAGTTAAAAAAATAATGAATTTAAAAAAAAAAAATATGTTTAATAGTAATTAATTAAACTACTCATGTGACTGAGAATCATAAGTGATTTAGTGATAAGGGAACGATAAATGCTAAATAGAGATTGTATAAGACAAAGGAAGGTGTTTTCCCTTTTATTTCTAAGAAAGACACATATATACAATGGTAATAAGTTGTTAAAACTATTTCATTATGAATAATTATTTTTACATTGTAACACAAAGAAAAAAATACAATTCAAAGATAAAAAAAAATCAATTTTTTTCTTACACAATAAACAACTGAAGGTTTTCATTTATTTCAGTACGATACAATGTCTTTGAAATTCACCTGTATTGAATGTTCAAAGCAGATTAGTTAAATTATTCATAATTCGTTCAGAAATTTAAATCGCATATTTTCCAGTAAAATATATCGAATGAAACAAAAGTAAATGATTAAAATGAAAAAATTTCCTCTTTAAAATAAACATATTAATATATTATTTAATGCGATTATATTTCGTAAGAATTATTCTACACGAATATAGTTTTCCAAGTATGTTTCCAAATTGTTTCCAAATTAATGAAAATTCTTAATAATTTTCCAAGGAAAGGGCTTTAGAATGATTCCATTTACTTAAATTACACAAATTCGAATTCACATCACAGAAAAATAAGTAGATCAAGTTCTCACTAGACTTAATTTCGTAAACTATCCGATCCCTCTGTAAACTAAAGCAACCCAGACAATTGGTGCCTAATGGACTGTTTATCGAACTTCAAGCAAGACTTTCTTTAAGGGCTCCGTTCCTATATTTACTTGAGAAAATTCCACAGACACGCGTTGGTCTATAGGCTTCAAGGAACTTAAATAACAGCGAATTCGATTTCTAAGCCATCTGTACAGAAGCTGGGATAAATTCCAAGAATCCCAAATGGTCTTGTATTGACGAAAGTGCCAGACATTCCTGGAAATTGTCTCCCTAGAAACCCATGAAAGACGGGAGCAAAGACGCCGAGAATTTTGTCCTTTTTTTTGGTTTCTTTATTTTTTTCCCTTGTTTTCTTTCTTTTCTGGAATCTGGTGAACGGTCTATTAACTTCCCCGCCATCTAGATGATTCTTTGCACACATACGTAGCGCGAACGAATGGCTGTTTGGTTTCTAACGATTGAAAGTGTGAAAGAAAGATGGTATTAATGCAAAATTTTGCAGACAGAAGACGTCAAAATGGTTTTTAGAAAGTCTGTGTTGCTGGAGATTCTTAAATTTAAGGGGCTTTTTCGGAGGGTTTTTTTTTTTTTTTTACTTTTATTTTCTTCCATAAGAGATGTACTAGGTCATTATTAAAGGGTCGTTGATCTTGCAGTTTGTAAAAGAATATCAAAATTTCGCGAAAAAAGTAGAGACAGAAAAATTTTTAGTTTTAAAAAAATAATGCTAAAACCATTTAGATATATAAAACAAGAAACAAAGAAAGAGTTTTCAAAGAAATACTTCATCTGACAAAACAAAGTTAATATCATGTTTTAAATATTACATCTAATATTTATTCTTAATACCATATGTAGGTCTATCACAAATATGTTTTTATGTCAGCATGTGATTTCTAAATATTAAATAGCTTTTTACGATTAATTCAGAAATATTCTCTAATCATATTAAGTTTAATTAATACAAACTGTATAGGCTTACAATATTTGCGAATTCTGTATTTTCCGTAAATATAAGGATAAAATGTTTTTTGATCACCATTAAATTTTTATGTATAAAATAGAAAGATCATTCATGTATTGTAAATGTTGGATCCCTAAAGAGTCGCAACAATACTATGAGGTAATAAAATTGCTCAAGATTTTTTTTTTCTTGTTACATGTATCCAATTACAGATAATAAGTTTAATTTCAATCCGGCAGTATTCAGTTAAGATATTCCTATAAATTTATACTTAACAGGATTTTTTTTTCTATTAAAATTTTTGATTCACAGTGAAATTTGTAAAAAAAAAATTCAAAAAGCAATTAATATCGTAATTTCTTTATTACTATATTTATTTCCAGTTGTAATTAAACGTGATATAAAGATTTAATTTTAAATGAGTTAATCATTATTGAGTGAGATAAACATTATGTGTGCATCAGCAACAAATTTTAGCCGAAACCTTTCATATATATTTTTATTCCATAAATATACTAGAATATTCATTCACTACAAAATATATTATAAAAAAGGGATATTAAATTGGTAAAAAATTAATTTAAATCTATTGTACATTGTATATAATGCTTGCATACACACTCATATGTATAGCCCTACACACGTGTATGTATGTATATATATATATATATATATATATATATATATATATATATATACAAAACAAATAGTAATTAGCATGAATATAAATTATTAGTGAATTACCTAACTTTGGCTACATAAAATTAAAAGTAATTGTTTTTTAAAAAAAATTATTACATTGGTCGTAAAAACATAAACATTGCTAAAACTTACAAAGTAGAGATCAAGAAAAATAAGATAGTAAAGTTATAAAAGGAGATAAAAAGCAATTTAAAATACTGTCTCAGGTTATGACTAAGATATGTGGTTACACTAATTTTAAGGATCCAACCTAACCACTCAGGAAATTACTTTCTTACATATTGGAAAAAAACATAAAAGGAAAAATCCAAGACTAAATTTCCGAAAGAACTAATTAAACAATAAATTTCTTTTTTTAAAAAAGTATATGTTTCATTGAAGACAAAACCTATTTTTATCTAACTTAAAGACATTCATTCAATTTCAAGTATACATTTTCAAAGGTTCATAAATAAAGTGATAAAAACTTTTATCTTCATCATTCAACAGTTCTCTTTTAAATTTATAACTTTCAAGTCGAATATTGTTTATGTATATATTTTTGGGGTTTATTCATCTTGACTAATTGATTGCTTGATTTAATGGAACAACGTACAAGGAAAGTTATTGTCTCGTTCGTAATTGATTTAACTGGAAGAATATTTTTACACTAATAAAACATTTAAAAATTATATAAATTCCAAAATATTTCTAAGAAACATTTTTATCTTTTATATTTGAATTTAATCTTGAGGTAACCAAATTTATTCAAAAAATTTCAGAGCTTAAATTGTGTTACTATTTGTTGGCTGAAGATTGAATTAAAAATTATTTCAAATCAAAGAGACCTAAAATTATACTAATAATCAATTGTTTATGTGAAAAAGATCTATACTTATTACTTATATTTATCATTTTTAAATACCCCTTTGAAAATAGTTTGCTTTTCTGAAAACTATCTTACTAATGATGCAGCTAATGAAAAACTTCATATAATCATCATTTTTAATAAAGAATCTTATACCATGTTTTTATTTTGTATATTTTAATTAAGGATAATATTTCTGAAGATAGAAATATATATATGTATGTATATGTGTGTGTATATATATATATATAGAGAGAGAGAGAGAAGAGAGAGAGAGGCAGGGAGAAGGAATGGAGTGATTTTCGATATATGTTGCTGTATTCTTACTCAATATATATGATCAATTCCATTTTGTATATTGATGGCATCTATAATTAAAATATTCACAATTTCGACTATCACGATGAACATTAATATACTATTATGTGATCTCTCACTTCAATTCATTTTGCTTTAAAGGACTAAAGATTATTTATATTTGAAAATAAAAACAATCAAACAAGTTTATACATTTATAATTCTTTTTTTAACTAAAGAACTAAAACAATGAAATCGAAACAATGTACTCCAATGCACTTCCTGCATGGTAATGGAAGACAATTCAACAAACATTCATCCTTTTTTCATATTTATTTAACTTTAATTTCAAATATTGTTTCACAGATTTTTATCGAACCTTTTAATATTTGAATAAATAAAAAACATTTATTAGTAAGAATGGAAATTGTTTTTTAAAATCTTAATCTGAAACAAATATTTTGGAATTACTGGACATAAAGTCAACAAATAGTATAAAGGTTTCGGTTTATTATAAATCTTTTAAGTAGTTAAATACACAAAATAAATGAATATGTTAGTAAACACTACATAAATAAATTAAGATATAAGAAATATATAAAGAATTTCTTATACAAAAGAATGAAATCATTTTATTTCGATTAAATTATTTCTATTTAAAAGTAATTTTTTCAGAATCTATTTTTTTAAAAAATAAAATTTTTTATTCTAGCATTGCTGTCGTGTCAAATATTTCAACTTTAACAAATGTTTTAACTCTTCAAAAAAGGAGGAGTCTTTAAGTCTTAATGCTAAATTTGATCATTACACTTTAGTATATAAAATTCCATATAGAATAGGAATTTATACGTTATTACATCAAAACAACTGTTTAGCTCAATAATAATGAATAAAATTGTTTTATTGATGAAATAAAAACCATTATATATTGAACAGCTCTAAATAAGAAATATACATAAAAATTTCTAAAATAAAATACTGATAGTTACGTACTTAATTTTTCTAGCAATGTTTTCTTTCCCGTTTAGTTTCTTAACTTTCACTTTATAGCCATTGACTTAGAAAGTTAGAATACAAAATACTAACATATGTGTATGTGTAGTACTTAAGTCACATTTTTACAACAATTCATCCGTAAAAAAAGCTTTATGGATCATTAAATAGCCTTTTAGGAAATTTCAGTTAAACAACGAAGCACATTTTGAAGATACGTTTGTTCTTCTAATGCTATAAACCTTTTATAATATGCTATTCCATTATATAATTTCTTTTGAATTTTTCAAAAAAGGTTTTGAATTACTTTCTCTAAGCTATTTCGTCGATTATTCTCGAATTTAAGTTAACTGCTTACGTTTTCCCATTAGGTTAATGGATCATTAGTAATATTTTTACTGGAATCTAACAATAAAAACAATTCGAAAAGAAGAAGGCTGTGAGATTTAGACAAAGATAATTGACTGCTCTTAGTATAAGAGACTTTCAGAAATCTTTCATAGCATTGCAACTCGAAAACTTAAGTTTGAGAAAAGTTTAATTGTAAGTAACATTTATTTTTCTGCATAAAATAATTCAAGAAAACATTTACATGTTCAGAAAATTTGAAATGATGTACTTTTGATCATGAATTAATGATCAAATTGTGTCCTACATACGATATATTACGCTTCATTTTCTATTTTTATATTCTAGGCTTATTCAAAATGGTTCACTCGATTTCATAGTTCCATGTTTTAACAAGCAAACGACACATAATAATAAGTAATACATGAATTTAAAAGGAAAATTAAAAGGGTTTTTAACAAGTATTCTTTATAATTTTATTTTAGTCACACGCATAATGTAATTCGATTTCTAAATTACTCCAAACAAGTTGTAATGTGTCAGTGGTAATTGATTGTACAGCAGCGGAAATCCGTTGTTTAAGTTCCAATAAATTTGTGGGCAATGGTGGATCATACACTTCATCTTTTTCAAACCTCCTATGGGGTACCTGGTGATTAGACGTGAGAAGCGCATATCATATGACTTAGGTGGCCAGTTGTGTAACATCAAGTCAGTTGATATACTGTGACCGATCCAACTGCAAGGTAGCTCCATGAAAGCTTGAAAAACAGCTTTCATGCAATTTATTCACGAAGAATATATTATGGCCATTATTTTTCACACTATAGAACTTCTACAGTTTTCCGTGTATTCGTGTATTACTTATAATTCTGTGCCGTTTATTTTTAAAAATATGTAATTTTGAATATTCATTTTGAATAACCCAGTATATTGGCCATTCGCTAACTGTTGTTAAACAGATTTTGAAGTTCTCTACATGTGTATGAAAATAATAAATTTATCAGATATTATTGATAATGGACAGTGGAAATTCTCTGCAACATCTTAAGACTTAGCTTTGGATTATTGATAGAGTTGAGAGAGATATTATGTGAGATTAGATCTTAAATAGTTGTTATTCCAAACTGCATTTAAGTTTCTTAATTAAATTAAAGTTTTGATTTCAATCTATTCATTATAGCCGTGGCAGACATCGGTCTTAGTCGCCGGTTCGCAGCCATCGTTGTTTTCATCCTGTCGTGGGCTGGAGCCTTGATGCCGCACAAGATCCATCGTGTAACGGAATTGGTTTCGTTAAATCTTATTGAGGTCCCAAGTCCTTTCGTTGGTGTGGTGTGGATGTTTGGAGTTTGAAATGCAAGCTGAGATATCATCCTCATCACTTGACAGAGGTTAAAAATTACGAGCCCTTGTGTGGCTTCTTAGTGAGACGTTAATAAAAAATCACAATCTCTCCCTCGATTAAAACAATCAAGAAGCATTCAAAAATTTATATAAATTATCGTATGCAGTCACTATTCTCTGTTAATCACAATTAAATTTCAAGCAGTCAAGAGAGACAGCAGATTCGCGTTTATAATTAAGGACTACATCAAAGAAAGGATTTGTGAAAGATGGAACAAAAGTATGTTAATTAACAAAATAAGAAAATATTTAATGATTTAACAGCATTTGATATTTTAAAAAAATAATTACATATTTAGATTCTATATTTATGTATATATCTCTCTTATTCGAGAATGTTATGTGAAAAATCCTTCTCATGTATTCCTTAAGGCTATGATCAAGTTTAAGTTAATAATATTCGTGAACAAGAGATTCGTTAAATCCAAATTCATAACTAAGGGGTAAACTAATGAAAGGATTTGTGTGTGTCAAAGAATGGTCAAAGGGATATTTAATAATTAAGAGAATAAGTTAGAAAATCTATTATGACTTAACAACAGTTAATAATTTAAGCAACATAAGGATATGAATTCTAATAGATCAATTAATCTTATTTGAGAGTATAACGATTATTTCAAGAATAGTTTACATGTATTTTTAAGACTATAATAAGGTTTTAGTTAATATTATCAAGAAATGCACATTAGACTTGAATTCGTAGTTAATATATAGCACTGAATAAATAATTTTGTTAATTGGTCTGCAAGACTTATGTAAGATATGAGAAAGAAAATATTTAATGATTTAACAACAGCTGATACTTAAAACAATGCAATGCTTCGGACCAATATAATTAATTTATTTGATGTACTATTTAAAGAAGATTTCACATAGATTTCTTAGGGCTATATGACTGTTTTTTTTTTTTTTAATTATTTCGATATGCTCGATTTGAAAAATATTACGAGAACCATAATTTCTGTATTTTAATAGATTTTCTGAATATTTTTAATGAAAGTAGAAAAATTTAATTTACATTTTCTGGATAAAATGTTGTACAATTTGTGACTAATATTAATTTTGTCTTGTTAAACTTATGTTTAGCTAAAACTACATACCAACTTCATAATTCTGAATCAGTCAGATGGATAAAGAAGTAAAAATCAAAAATTTCACAATTCTCGAAGCTCATTTTTCCAAACTTCCACATAGCACCATGTTAGATTTTTAAAGTGAAATCAGATGCCTTTCCTGTGAATCACAGTGTCCGGGCGTTCATGATCTACGTTAACAAAATTAAAAGGAGGAGGTTGTAGACAAACATCATCAAAACGAACAGGGCGTTTACAATGAAACCTAGAACCACATCCTGATTGGAGTTTAAGAAAAATTTCCATTCAAATGTTCAAGTTGAACTTCTAATATTGAAAAAAAAAAAAAAGAATTATCAAATCGCTTAAATAGGACCAATGTACTATAGTAAATTGTTAGTCATTCTACAACGTGATGTTTTTACCTTTAGATTAATGGTGTACTGATCCGTAAAAGTTTTTTTTTATATTCTGTAGCATTATTAGTATGGATAAATTTCAATCTTTTCCATAATTTAATGACTCATATTTTTATTTGTTAAAATCTTTTCACTATGACATCTTTAAATTTAAAGTTGTCTGGCCTAATATACTTTAATCGGAATCAATTATATTTTATGATGAAAATTATTTCCATAATAAAAAAAATCAAATGCTTTGAAAAACTATTTTGGCATCATAAAAAACTTAAGTATTTAAACTTCAACATAATTTTTATAGATAATATCTTTGACTGCCATAAGGATACCAATACTTTGTTCAGTAACAATAATTCTAATTTTTACAATTCAATCCTTTTTCAAACATAGGAACTCGTAAAAAGACCAGTTTGATTGCAACGTTTCTAAATAAAGTTTATTTCCTTAAACAGTTTGTTAAAAAGTAAACGAAATGTAGATTAAAGAAAACTTTGAAGTAATGAATAAATTTGCGTAACGCGCAAATCAAAAACACATTAGTATCGATTGGTATATTTAACCACTTTTTTCTTCATTAGTTAAAATCGAAACTTAACCATTCATTTTGTAGAGAAATAAGATTTTGCTACATTAAATCTGGCATAAATTTCGAAATACACGTAAATTACAAGGGAAATTTTCAAATTCAATTCGAAATTATGCTTTAAATGTTTTCCTGTGTTAATACAACTCTAATAAGATTGTATGTGTATAATGTCAGCAGAAAACTGTCCCAATTTTTATATAAATTTGTGACGTTGAAATGTCCCTCTTCAACATTTTATATTACTATGTTTTAAAATATAGATAAATGCATTCGAATGCATTTATCTATATACATTCAATGCTTATGTAAAAAAAATCACAATTTTAGGAAGATAAATAATATTATTAGATCAATTAAAAATTAGCATTCCCTTTTGCATTTGTATAAATCAGGTATTTTCTTATAGGTATTTTCCTATAGGTACTTTTAAAAAATTGTAATTTTCGAAAATTTTAAAAATTAAAATTTTATGATTGAATGATCCTCAAATTTCATACAAATATAGTATTATACTTAAAATTTGGAAGTGTTTATTAGAAAAAGTTATGTACCCTGTATGGGCAATAATCTCATTTTATAATATCGAAAATATCAACATTATGTATAAAGTATATTTTGAGGAAAATGTACTAGAATCGTAAAAAATGCATTTTTAGAACAATGTAAATACAAATATCTTCTCTATGGCAAATATTTTCTCTATGTTTGTTCAAAATTTTAAAATTCAATTTATTATCATTCCATATACAATTTTTTTTAGAATTATTACATTTGTAAAATCAGCGAATGATCTCTATATTTTAAGAGCGAATAAAAAAACTAAATTTGAAGCTGTTTTAAGGGTCTCGGTTACATTAAACGAACTCATATAAATACATTAAATGGCCACTGAATTAAGGATAGCAAAGTTAAAAACGAATGCTTCAGCTGGGTTGTAATTTATTATCTGGCCTTGATAGCGATGAGAAATAGATTCAACAAGTTTATGGAAGCATTCCACTGGAATGGCTTCCTAAATATTAACTAGAGTTGTCCACAATATTCATTAAAGTTTGCTGGTGTTATATAATGTGCTTTCACACCTTTTTCCAGAACATCTCAAAGATACTCAATAGGTATTAAGTCTAAATTTCTAGGTGGCCAATTAGTGAAGCCCAATATGAATAGAAGTCAGAGGAATGTTTATGTGCATCTAAGCAGTAACCAATCGGGATCTGAAAGAGGTGCAGCTGCCTTTGTGTCATACTCTATTTCCATGTGGATGACAGTACAACCTAACTGGATTGAGATGATCGCCCAGCAACTCTACTTACCGAATTGTATCAAGAAAGATTGGTTCAAATACCACAGATACATATCTCTGTCTCCAAAACTGCCAAGAGGAAACACCCCAGGCCCTAATTGAACCATTATAACCTTGAAAAATTTCAACCTGGTATGCAGGATTTATGGTTCCATGAGCCCTGCGCCATGTTCTCAGGCTTCCACCGACGTGAAGTATTCAGAATCGAGAAGCATCACTCTATGCTACTCGTTTCCAGTTCTCTGGAGTCCGTTATCTATGTTCTCTTGCTAAGGCAAGGCGTGCATCCCGATGGCGTGCACTGAATATTGATACACTCTACGGCTCCCAAACCCATACGGTGAAGTGATCTTTGCCCGATCCGTTTGCAGACTGTAGGCGCTGTTTGCAGGCGCCCTGATTCAGCTGGATTGTAATTTGAGCTAATGTTTGGCTTCGCTGTCTACAAATATTACGGCTGAGCTGTCTTACTCCACTCTCGTTCAAAGCTAATGGTCCTTTGCAATTTATTCAAAAGTTAGTTTTTTCCCCCTACCAACCGCGTATTCTCAGTATAGACTTGACACTATCGATCTTGAAAATTATAGTTGACTTACGATTTTGGAACTTGAATGGCACACACGTCAAGTACCTACTATTTGTCTGCGATCAAAGGCGTCTAAATCAAAAGGTTTACCCCTACTGACAGTTAAAACGACTTCTTAACAATAATCACAGTACTATATATGTAGTTACTATAGCATTCACATGTGCGCATAAATGATGCGCAGCTCTACATAGTTTGCATTGCATTATCTATCCCTCATTCAGTAGCCCTTCAGTGTAGTTACGTAAATTTTTGAAGCAAAAGAAATGGAATAATCTTTCCTCCTAATATTTTTATTTAATTATTTAAGAGGGCGCAAGAAACACAAAAATAAAATGCACCAAATTTTACTAAAAATTTTTGTTTTTGAAAAATACGGTAAACGCTTATGTATGACACTCAGTAAAGGTTTATGAAATAGAATAGTTTTTCAGTCATACACTGCCTTTCTCATGTAAGCGATTTAATTCTATTCAAATAGTTTTAATTTTATTACATTTATGGTTCGAATTTTTTTTTTCTGCATATTCTTGCATTAAAGTTGTTTAAATTTGCATTTAAATTTGGCTTGAAAGCAACAGTTTTTTTTTTAAAAAAAAAAAACATTGTTTGTAGTACAACGTTAAATTCACATATATGTTTGCATTAATTATGATAATTTTCTTAAGACATAAATGATTTAAAAATATTTGATGAGTTTTCTTCTGATAAGGAACTGATGGTAGAATTTTCACACACAGAAATTCTTTCTTCTTCATCAGGCCTCTGAGCTGTCGGATATTTTTTAAATTGTGTTTAAAATAGCGTATAAATTTACGAAAATATTTTTAATTTTAAATCTCGATCATTGAATTAAATATAAATGACAAAGACGTGGCAATGTTCATTTAACTCAAAAATTAATAATATTTTTCAAAAAAAAAATTGCACAGAACAAAAACAAAGACTATTCGTCCAAAAGTTCATAAATATCAAGCACAAAAATAAAAATTTTGCTCTACGAGTTTCATGTCTTTTTACAATTAAAAAGAAACCAAGTTTATTATAGAGAAAACAATGAAAATAAAGAAAATGTCCTGTTAATCAGTAAGGGACTTCTGAAATTTTCTCTAGTAACAAATTTTTCTCAATCTATGCCGTGGCCGCGGTAACCTAGCGATGATGGTATCGTAATCGTGACCGACGGTTTTCGTCGAGCCGTAGATACGAGCCTTGATGCCAATAAAGACCCATCAAGTAGCTGACGCTGATACACGTGAAATCTACCGAGGTTCAAAGTCGTCCCATTGGTGTGGTGTCGAAGTTAAGAAAGCCAGGTGGTAGCTCAGGTGTCGTCCTCGTCACTTGACCTAGGTTCTAAATTTCGAGGTCAATCACCAATAACGCTCATGTTGCTTCTAGTACGATATTAATAAAACTATTCATTCAATCAACTTGAAGGTATAAAATATTTTACATGTGGATCTAAGAGTTGAAAATCAAGAAAAATACCAGCACACGATTACCACAGTGTATGGAAAGAGTATTGTGCGGAATTGTGTGTATGGAAAGAGTATTGTGCGAAATTGTGTGTATGGAAAGAGTATTGTGCGGAATTGTGTGTATGGAAAGAGGAGAAGTACGAATTGTAAATATCCAATGAATATATATAGTTATATTCTATTCTTTTTAGCAACCTAATTAATAATAATTTCTTCTGAAATGTTTTTAGAAAATATTTGTAAAAGCACCCCCCCCCCCCTGAATGGGTCTATTCAACCCATTTTATAATTCATTTCGTGATAGTTTCAATGGCTTTTAATTTTGATGTCTTGTACGCGAATCGCTTCATTCGGGAGTTGTTTGAGAGAATTTCAATAGTAAGGGTCATTCGAAAAGTCCTTAGAAAATCCAAGAGATGCCTCACGTAGCATCAAAAATGTTTTTATTTTAGTAAACATCCTGACTCACTAGACAGCTGCTTGAGGCTTAGTTACTCGTATTCGTGATCATGACACCCTATCGCCCCTCAAAAGTTTTCATCATGACTTTTCTGGGTGAGGAGACCATCTTCGCCCTTTGTGGAGAATATTCACCGTAAGCAGCTCAATGTTTTGATTCATGCTTGATTATAGGTGCTTAATGATGAATCTAGGGGAGAACTCAACGCGGCTGCAATCATTACCCTTCCTTTGGCTGCAAATGACTACCAAATCAAATCTAATTTATGTATCAATGTCACATTTGTTTCGGCTCCGTTTAACAGATTGCAGCACCCAATGGTAACAACAATTCACCATAATGATACCCTCTGTCTACAAATACAAGTACTTTTTAAACCCACCCTCGGATTTTAGTACTGCTTAAATAGAGAAATGCCTTTATTTTTTAAAAAAATTTCAGATCTGTATAACTGTTTTTGTTTTCTTAACAACAATGTCAGAAAATAACATTTTACCTAACTAGATCTAATCGATCCATATCAATAATTTTTGCATATATAGAATGCTAATATACACATACACTCATAAAAATAGTTTTGTTAGAGACAATTGGGCTTGCGTTTAAAATACCAGTTATAGTGAGGGGTCGTTTCTGATTTACTAAATGACATATGTTAGTGTAACAGCATTTTATTACTTGAGATAACTTTCACACGAAAAACAATTACGCATACAGAATGTTTTGAAACTCATTGGCCAAAATTTTGAGGGGTGATATAAATCATCTAAACAAGCAATTTTCGCCATATAATTCATAGGCGGACAGCAAGCGGTGAACCGCTAGACGACGCTGTAATAAAAGGCATAAAGCGTGAATTTTCCACACATCGTCATTTCTACCGTGGATTTCAGGAGACATATCTCTTTCCTGATTACTGTACTGAATACTGTACTCCTGAAATCTACGGTAGAAAAGATAATGAGTAAGAAAACTCCCGCTTTATTCTTTCTAATAAAGCGCCATCTAGCGTTTAAATCGTTTGCTGTCCGCCTTTGCATTGAAACTTTCTTTATCTCGATATTTTTGGTCCCCCCCCCTAAATTTTAACCCATGAGTTTCGAAACACTCTGTATAATTCCAAAAATACGTAATAAAAAGGGACAGACTGTCACGACATAGTATATCGGGAAGCTAAAGGATTCATCCTATTTTAGCTAAATGTTGCTTGACATTATAACTAATGCTTGAAGTTATAACTTCTATCAATCTATGAGGAGATACATTCTTTGCAAAAATTTACACAATCCGGTCCTTACTGCCTTCCCTAGAATTTCTTATGTTTCACGTATTGATGCTGACGCTGAATGTGCAATACATAATTGACTGATAAGCAGTCCTAAGCCTTTTATGCAGCAGGTATTGGAAAACGCATAAAAGGATGGGATCAATAGATCAATGTAAATAGCGATATGGAAAGAAATAAACATGCTTTTCGAGTCTTTGATCCCATTTCTTTATTGGCTTCTGTCACCTACTTACTGACTTACTCTCAGGCATTGACACTTTTTTTTAAAAAAAATAAAGGAAACTTTCATTTATTTAACCAAATAAATCCCTCCAAAACCATAGGAAATTTTTCTTAACTATCTCCTGATTTAATTGAAGTTTACAAATTTAACTTTTTAATGACTTAACTTTTAATTTAAGGAAAATCATTTACTAGTGAAATGTTAGGAAACCTGTCTTAAATAAAAGTTGTTTTGTGAAGATGTCACTTATTTCATTGTATCATTTGATTTTATTCTGTTCTATCATTTTTTTTAAACTCTTCCAATGAATCTACGTTCCTTTTTCAAGCTTTATGCAAAAAGATAAAAACCGAAAGAAACTTTGAGTTATAAAACTTCTCCTCCAAACTGTCGAGAAGAGATATGATGGATTAGACAACAAGAAGTAATTGAGGAAAATATCAATGAAGTTGAGGTCGCGCATAAGGATGCAATGCAATTCTGTTGCATAGTCTCTTAAAGCAATTCAGCGAACCTGGATTAAACATATTTCAATTTACATCTTATTTCCTTGTGTTACATTTAGTTACTTTTTATTTCCCTCAAATTCTGGATTGCATCTATTATTTCTCTGAAATGTTAAGTAGTAAATACGTTAAATATTTATAACATTGTATTATTTGCCTTTTCCTCTTCACTAAAATTTGGGAGATATTTGTAATTTGAATTGCCTAAAATTCTAATTCCTTTTCATCCATGCGAAACGTAATTTAGCAAATTAGATCTAGGTAAAAAGTGTAATTATAGTGATATATATAAGCGAAATAGAATTGAGAGGAATACGGAAGGGAGAATCTAATAGAACATGCTTGTATGTTAGAATTGGAATGAACTGCAATAATTGATTTCTATGATTAAAAGTAATTAGAAAGGATTCCTAATTAGAGTGATTTGTAAAGAGCGTCGAATATGTAACAAATAACGTGCTCGGTAGGGGTGAGTCCATAAGCAAGAATATTTATATTTAAATTTAAACCAGAATTTTTCAGGCGCATTGGAGAAATATATAGAGAGAGATTTAATTACAGTAATCGTTAATAAAGCATTTCCTTTCTGATTCCTCCTCTTTAAACTGTGAACTTATTGTCTTCTCAGGGACGCTAGATTTAACAAAAATGATTACTGAATGGGATAATTAAGAGACGTTTCAAAATAAAAGGAAATTTATGTTCTGTTTCTGATTTCTTTGCGAGTTTCTAGTATGAATTCTTTTCACATCTTACAAAACAATCAATTTCTGTGGAAATACCCAACTTTTCGGCAGAAATCTGCAACTTTCATAACATTTTACGAAGGAGATCAATATCACTACATTAATTATAAACAAATTTCTTTATTTATATATCATATTATTTATACTCTATTTCTGTTATAATATGATTTCCAAAATTAGAATTGTTAATCCGAATGCAAATATATTTTGTAAGCTTTTTTAAGCTATTTTTTTCCTTAATTTCTTAATGATAATGAATGGATTTTTAATGTGTTAAAAGTACGACTAAATGATAATTTTTCCCACGTTATCATCCCTCTTTTGATATTACTTTTTGATTTATTCTGTTAAAACATATCTTTAAAAAACATAATACTTCCACATCTCCACCAGTTCCATAATCCATAACACTTGTCACAAACAGTGATAACTTTTTCTGCTTTCTGACACACCGAGCCCTACACTTTGAGTTATAAACTGACATTCTTGATTACTCCCTTCCCTGACATCCATTACCCTCGACTCACTTTTGTGTCCCCTAATGGCAAAATAGAACACTTACCCGGATATATTATCTTAAAATATCCTACAAAGGCCCGACCCTTCCCCATTTAAGAGCATAAAACTGTATCAACAACCACTGTTGTGTCAGATGCACGTAATGAATCACTTTGTCTGCAATAGAGCCGACTACTCTCATTACTTATGAAGGCATTGTTCTGTGGTCTTGCTATATTATGTGTCTTTTGAACAATGGAACAACGCTTACAGACACGTCGCTGGTTTGGTGAAGGAAATATTGGATTAGTGTACGTAGTGAAGAGGAAGGAGGGAATTGTGGGAGGGTCTGGTTTAGTAGGATCCTAATAGAAGCATTTTGATCACCCGCCGAAGCATTATTGTTCCAAAATGTGTAACATATATCAATACTGAATACTGGTTTCATTCCCTTTTAGAACGGCAGATAATATACAGGTTTATTCAAAATGATTCAGCCGATTTCAAAATTCC
>BMAW01042091.1:534213-643106 GCA_019974015.1 Nephila pilipes | reverse complement strand
ATAAATTATTATTAGATTTCTTACGTATTATAGGAAAATTAGTCACATGAACTCTAATTTATTTAAAAATTGATGCAATTTTTACAAATTGTTTTCTAACTCTATAAAGGTGTACAATTTCATTATAAAAATACAAATTACTAAAATTGTTCAAAACTCTAAGAAATTCCCCCAAGTTAATTTCCCCCTAATTTATAGTAAATTCACATTAAAATTAAATAAAACTACAAATCAATATCCATTACCGCACAACTAATATCACCCATAAGATTAGGTTTAGAAGATTTTTTAAAGAGGTTTTCATAAAAAAGGAGTTTTATTTCATATAAAACATATTTTATGTGAACTTATTTCGTTTCAATAGAATGTAATATATAATTTAAGCATAAAAATCAAAATTAAATCAGAAATATAATTATAAAGCTGTAAATAAGGTTTATAGGAATTTAATAGGATAATTTGGTTTAACGTAGTTTTTATAAAGTTTTTAAAGTTAAAAAAAATTCAAATCTATTTGTTACTAGATTGTTATCACACAATATATAATTAAAGATAATAAATTTCTATAAATGGAGATATGTATATTACATACGATTACACATGGAAATTCTTTATTCTGAAGTTTAAAAAAAATGAGATTTATAAACAGAAGGAGTTAAAATGATTACAAGAAAATATTGAAGAATGCAAAATTTTAATTTTATAACTGGTGTCAATTTATTTTTCTTTAAATGAAATTTTGACTCACAATCATATGTTAAAAGAAATGAAAAAATACATGAAACCAATACTATTTTCTTACTTTTTAAAGCCTTTCTTCGCATTTGAATATTTCGATGAATATAAAGTTTGGGAAGATATAAATATACATTAAAATAGGTAATTATTTTTTTATGTGAGAAAAAAATAAAATCGCAAGTAAAAACTTATAATTCTGATTATTATTTACAATAAGCCCACACACACATGGAACTATTTAAATATGTAAACTTCTAATATCGCCGAGAAATTCCTTCCTCGCTAACATAAAATTTTCAATTCCTTTTTCCTTTTATGTATGAAATCACAAGGAAAATTTATACATTGTCATTAAAAGAGAACATTACTCCAAGAAGATAATATATATTATGTAAGAAAAAATTGTCAAAAACTGATATCTTTTAAAGCCGCTTAAATTTTTATTGCCTTCGTGTTAGGCGACTGATAACACGACCTTTAGTATAAAGTAGTTTGATATGTCGATTTCGAATGGCATTTAATGTTCTGAAACGGCGCCGATAGAAGTCCCAACGACGCATGCTGGTGGCGTTTGCTCGACCAATCGTACATCTGGAATAGAAAATAAAAGTTAAGGCCCTTTTCCTTAAGAGTGTGAAGTTATTGTGTCTCGTGAACAATCGAGATAAGAGCTTGATTGTTTTCTTTCTGCGATCGGATTAGTGATTCGAAGTTCACGTCCTTCGAATTTTTCTGCATCTGGTGATACTTCACCCATATAAATACATTTCACTTGCGCCAGGAAATATTTATTTTAATTATTACTAAGATATCACTGAGATATCTGGATGAAACTTATTCTACATATTAATTGATCTTTATGAATATAATGTTGTAAATTGCACCATCTAATGTTGGTTTATTTGGTAGCAGGAAATCGTAGATTGAAGAAACTTTCAGTAAAGAAAAAGCTTGAATTATTATTAAAAATAAAAGAGATATGAACTTATCTTTTATTTATTATTCTGCAGAATTCTCTTTGCAGTCATTCAGTGGAGTACCCGGATGTGTGCAAAGGGACATATGCACCCCTCAAGATTTTCTCACGAAATTGAAATATTTTTGGATAATTCTTTTATTATACTATTATATTTTCTAAATTTTGAACATATGAGCTTTTTTCTCCTCATGCATAAATTAATTTTTCACTACAAAAAGAAAAAAGTAGTTCATATATATCAGTTCCTGAGAGGTCTAGGAATAGAATAGAAAGGTATTTGCTTTCTTTGAAAAAGTGCTTCTGGTTCAATGTTTGTCCCATAAAATTACGACCCCCCCAAAAAAAAATGGAAGTTTTACTCTCATGGTACTTTAATTATTTCTCTTATATGTTCTTTATTTTATAAATTTTCATAACTTTTTAAAATCGTATCAATACTTTAAACTCTATTTCTTCCGTCAAGTAAATAGCGATATGAACCCCCCCTCCTAAAAAAAGTATTTTTCTTTGTAGCCACTAGTAGTCAATATCCAGAAATTTTTATATTCCTCTTGACGCGTTTCCTGACCTTCAGAAGACTTGAGTTTTGGATCACTTGGGAGAATAGAATGGATTGGACAAAATGTCAAAGCTTTCGCCTGAATTCCTTATTTGCACTTCGAGATGAGTGAGCAGGTATACTGTCAGCAAGAAAATGGATGCATTTATTAATCCTACCGCATCGCTTCTTGATCAGAGCTTCATGCAATTTACTTAGCAGTGTGCAGTAATGGGTACTATTAATGGTTTGATTTAGTTCCAAGTTGTCTCTTAAAATGATTCTACAACAGTCTCAAGAAACCAGTAGCATGAGCTTCCCCACAGACTTCTGCACTTTTACCTTCTTCTGAATAGATCAATAACTGTGAATCCAGTACATACTCATATCTTTAATTGCTGGATCATATTGCTGGATCCAAGGTTCATCCATGGTTAGAGTCAACCATATAAAATTCTCTTTAATCCTCTTAATAAAACCAAATAAAATCTTTCTTGCTCAAAAAGATCCAACATCTCCCTTGATAGGTCGCGTCATGTTTGCGTTTGAAAAGGAGTGATTAATCATAAAACCCATCATGCTAATACCTTTTGCCATTTGCAATTTTTGATGAGTAATTTCCCACAAATTCCGTAACTAAGATCAGTTTCATTCATGAGAATTTCCATGATTTCTTTTCAGTATAATAGGATAAAGTTTTCTACTTTCCTCTCTATGACAATATTCTGCGCGAGTGACGGTTTTCTACTTTTTGGATTGCCTGTGAGGATCACTAGAATTTTTTTTTCTACTTCGTTACAGTGTAGTAAGATGGGCTGTGATTTCCATAAACAGCCGTCATTTAATTGAAGATTTATAACACACTATAAGCTTTCAAGTGACGGAACATAATCGCCCTTCGAGCCTCTATCTTTTCTATACAGATGGTTACTTCAATCTAGCTCTTCCTGAAACCAAACATATCAACATTAATAGATATAATTTTAAACTTTCTGTACATAAGGATTAATTGTTAAGAATATTATATTTGCTACGGAATAGTAAGCGATTATGCGTTTATGACGCAAGAGAGTAAAATCTGAGTATGCCACGTCAAACATTTGATGGTATAAGGCAACAATTAGTTTTTGAAAACCAAATAAAGATAAAACGTTGAATAGAAGACTCATATCGGGGAGAAACAGAAACGATTTATTTATATATATATATATATATATATATATATATATATATATATATATATATATAGATTGTTTATTAGTAATAACTCAAATCTTACAATACTTCCCGTGTCACAGAATTAAAAATATATCGAAGCAATAGTCTATGTTATATAGATCGGCCACGAGAAGGAAGGTCTTGACCCCTCCTTTTCTATAAGCAAGTTTATTTCATCACAGGGAAAGAAGGAAGGGGAGAAGTAGAAAAATATTAAAGGAGCGAATATTAATAAAGTTACTGTAAATAATTGTTTATTCAAAATGTGGAATATAATTTTTGTTTTCGTTTTCATGGTAATAGAGAAATGGATTTTACAATGTGTAAGGGAGTTTTCATGCATTTCCCCCTCCAACTAAACTTTTTGTATGTTAGATTACGTTATTTGATTTGACAACCTCTTGTGAATGAAGAGTTACTTATGTAAATTAGCATAACTATGTCGAAGTATAAAAATTATGACATGATACAGAGATAAACAAGGTTTATAATCAAGATAACTTTAAGCTGATAGAGAGAGATTGGAAAGTTTGGATAGTTAGAATAGACATGTTTTTACTGCTATCGTCCGCCTGTAGAGGGCGCTTTGTAAGGAGCTAGTGTTTAAGAATTTGCTTATAAAACACCTGATTGACAGAGAACACTCCAGAGAGAGAGATATCTTCGTAATTTATGGAAGGTGATGCATACGCTAAAAGTAAACTTTGTTGTTCGCCGACATAATGGGATAAAAGCATGAAAAAGTAAAATCAGTTGCTATCGTTTACTACTTTTTTTATTTTTATTTTTCTGAAGTTTAAAGACAAAAAGTAATTAAGAGCCAAAATAAGGCTAAAGGTTCAGTAATAAGTAAAAGGGAAGTGATTAGGTTATTATTTAAGAAAGTAAAATAAAGAAGTGAAAAGAAAATTTGCAAATCAGAAGAGACAATGAGATATAGGTAGTAAAAAAGAAATGTGTGTTCAACAACATTATACAGCGAATGCTCTTAGCACTCAATGTTTAATGTCCGGGAAGTCTGCGATTGCTGAGACTGAATTTAGATTTATTCCCGACTCAAACTCTCATTTAAAACTATTTCACTGATACTTATTTGATAATCTTATGTTGGGAACGCGCGAAGATGCCTGCTCCACATTCGTAATAATGGAGTTCTGCATCATTTTAATAATCATCGGATAATAATCCTGAAGAATCATTTTAATAATCAAGGAGTTCTGTATCATCTAATAAATATCAGTTTGATTTTAATTTTAACTTTAACTAACCTTAACTTTTAATTTAACTTTAATTGAATTACACTGGCTGAAGGTATTGATTGTTACGAAGAAGGGACGTCACAGATATAATACAGGAAACTACTAAAACTCTATTTGATATTCAATGCATTAAAAAATTAGATTATTGAGCAAATGTGTGGTAATATATATATATATATATATATATATATATATATATATATATATATATATATTGAATAAGGTATTTTTATATTTCCCTGTGAAATAGATTCTATACAGATGAGAGGATTACTTTGATGAGTCAAAGAGTTTTTTATGGGATTTGAAAAAAGAGTCGTGAAACTCCTGTTGACTCAAAAACGCGAAGATAAAGCAGTGTATCAAAACACACTTCAATTAATATTATCATGAAAATTTATTATTTTTTTTAAAAAAAATGTGAATGAAATGAAACAAGAGTTAGATGAGAGAGTAAAAAAACATTTATTCATAAGTTTAAAGCAGGAATGTATAAAAAAAATTCTTCCTTTCCTTTTATGCAGAAAGGCAGAGAAGTACATTCATCGGTTGCACTGACAAGTCATTCCCATAAATCCACCGCAGCGACCACCGTTTTTACGAACCATAAACTTGCAATGCAGATTGCATTCTCCTTCACATCCTGGGCATCCAAAACCAGCGTCCACAAGAACGGAGCCTGTAATGACATTTCAATTTTATCCATATAAATATACTCTGGAACCCAGCTATATTTTAAGAAACCTTGACACATACACACATAGTTATACACGGGCATACAGACATGCGCACACTCTATACTCACACATCTGTGTGTGTCCGCGTGAGTGTGGTGAGTGCGCATGTGTCAAAATATATTATTATAAAGAGAAGAAATATATAATATGGATATAAACATTTATTATTGCTTCTAAAAATAAAGGGAAACAAGAATTATGTTGAGCAATCAAATTTTAAGATGCACATCATTAGCATTAAGTAATAACGCGAAACAAAGCAGTTTTATTTCGGAAATTTCAATCCAAATTGCAGATTTTGTAGCTAATTAACTTTAATTGATGACTTTTTTATGTAAACAGTGTGCTCTTTAAAAACCAGATAGAATCTCCTTTTAGATGAAATAGGCAGCCAGAAACTTTCAAAACTAAACTCAGTCATGTCGAAACTTCGGCAATGAATCCGTCAGTATTTTCTTTTTTAACTAGAACATGTTTCTCATTAAATTTCATTAACCGGAATTTCATAATAGATCACAATGAGCAAGAACTAAATTGTAGCTTATAAAATAGAATTTGGATTACATATTTCTAAAGGACTAGTTATAAAACGAGAAAAGTTCGAGGTTAGTTTGGGAAATAAGAGTACTCAATTTCTTAAAATTCTAAAAAGCAGTATATTTTTGAAAAGTTTACAAATTCGTATACGTACATCAAGCACTATATTTTGAAGTAGTTGCCTTTCTTTTCAATGCACTTTGTGAGAGGAAGGATGAATTTTCTTAAGCATTTTTCAAATAAATTTCTGACCTCCTGTTTGGCTCTTGTTTGATGACATGCGAAAAGGCTTTTTCATCAATAAAGTACTTCCGAGACAATACAAAGTGAATACCTGAAAGTGCCATATCAGCGTTGTGAGAGGGTTGGTTAATGTTCCAAACAAATGAGTCCAAAAATTGCATTCGGCCTTTGGTTGTGTGGGGACATGAATTGTAATCAATAAACCAACTCTATTCGTTCAGTTTCCCCATCTTTCGTTTTGTATCACTTTTCACATCTTCAAAGGAATATCAGCATATTTGGGCATTAATTTATTCCTTCTGAGGTAAAACTTAATAAGGATACTTTCTTACTGCTCCCGAGATTCAAAGGTTTGATTTTTCTGCCGAGAAATGTTTTTGAATTTTTACTATCAGCATTACACTCGCGATCCGCTTACACACATTTGTCTATTAGTCTAATATAAGATATTGCAATTTCGCGTCGAATCGACGCCCTCATTAAAACCTGGATTCATCGTTAGATACCGGAAACCACGTAACAATAAAACAATGGATAATTTACGATTAATTTACTTCTTAGAGTGCGAAATCTGCCTCATTGATAGGAAAAATTACGGACAGATATATAGGATTCGATGGTTTTTATTCTTTTGTGCAAGAAAATGAATCACTGGACAATACTCCATTCTCATCGCTATAATCCATTCCAAAACAAAAAAAACCCAATTTTCCTTTTTAATACATGTATTTTTACATGTACATTTCACATGTATTAATACATATACATGTGAATAATTAAATTATATATTGAAAAAAGTATTTTAAACTTACACCTAATTTTGTTTTCACACGATAGATACTTTTCAAAAGAATATGTGAAAAAAGATTATTGTTAGAAGTGCATTGTATATATGGAAAAATGGAAGATTGGTTCTAATCTTAAGAAATCTCTCTCTCTCAGCAAAAATAATACAATACCTTTTCGCCGACTTTATAGATGAATTATGTGATATTATATGTAATAGTTATAGAAAACTATTTCAGTTATAATTCACAAAACCTAAGTTTTAAAATAATGTTTACCATTTATTGACTTTTAATTAAATTTTATAAATATATATGTTCTTCTCCTCGTTGGGCATGTGAGAAAAGCGTAGATAAAATAAATATAACATTTGATCATTGGTTCCCGTCATGTTTTCATCGTTTTTGGAGTGGAAGGGATACCTTATTTGTTTCAAAAATACTTTTTTCCCCTGGGACTTGTTTTGATATGTCTGAAATGTTTTAGTCAAATCAAAACAAGTATCGTCTATGTTTTCATTTGGAGCACAAAACTCAAAATGCAGACACAATTCCATTTCGAAGTTATACAATTAGGGGGAATTCTCGCAAATGGAAATCGCATTACATTTCTCGTCTCCAATGTCGCAGTTATGAAAACAAAATTAAAGCAAAATTTTTTCTTAGAAATTGGAACAATCGTGTTAAATCGATATAAATCGTATAAATGAGTATTTTTTCAAAATTCGTGTTAAATAAAAATCTTGTAACAGAATTTCGAGTAAAAACATAATTTGGGGTACATTTATGTTTGTGGCATATTTGCGTAGATGAGTTAGTATAAAAATATAAATATAAAAATATGATTGCTTACTTGAAAGGACCATAATGATGGCTATCGACATCATACAGTACAAAAACTTCATTTTCTTCCAAAGAAGCTAAGCTAATAAAAAAATATCGAATTTAGTACAAGGGCAATTTATTTCAAAGCACATCAATTCACAATTTCCCATCATTCAGTGATTCATAAAAATTACCATAAGCAAGATTTATTTCGTCTTTGGTAAATTGGATTGTATTGTTAAAATTAAATTTTGAATTCATGGGTAGAGATATATAAGCATAAAAGAAAAAGAATTAGACGAACAAAGAGTTATATGAAAGTTAATAGAGATATACAGAAAGAAGAGAAGGAAAAAAAAGGATCAAAGTAAAAAAAAAAAAAAAAAAAAAAAAAAAAAAAAAACAGCAATTCATCTTATACAATTCAAGCATTAAATTAATGCTACCCAACAAAATTTAATTTCTAAGTACTCAAAAAATGAATTTATTTTTTTACGCAATAATATTTGTTTTGGGAGGAATATTACTGTATATAACATCATAGATTTTCGAAGGTATCATAAAATAAGATGCGAAACACAGTTTGTAAAGAATAAATGAATTAGCAGGTTTTACAAAACACAATTTTCAAGGAATGGGTAAGGAGAACTGAATACATTTTTTGATGAAAAATTATGTAAGCGCATCTCCAATTTAAATATTATTTAAAAACAATATTCGAGTCGCTTATAGGAAAATTCTGAGCTCTCATCGTAAAAATAAACATTCCATTTCCACATTCGTTTTTTTCCCATTGCAGCTGGACAATAAGGGAGCTAAATAATTTAGTGTAAATGGATTATTTTATTAAATAATTAACATAGTTAATTAAGTTTATTACTTTACATAGTTAATTCATTTCGGGAAATAATTTTTAAAATTTTCCAAACTATTTATTATTCTTTATAACAATGTTTTTTACTCAATATTTTTACTACAGCATATCTATGTCAGCCTCTTGCGTCATTAAGCCCTACAATCATGCATGTGCTAGAATAATTCAAATTAGAGACAATCTTTGTGCACAATGAAGTATTCTTAAAATTTTAATGTCATTTGTACATGAAACTTCACTGAAAAGTAAGAAGATTTAAAGAAATTCACCTCCAAACGCTTAGCAATAATACGAGAGATTAAAGTAACGTTACACTGGTATTTATTTCTCAGAAATAACCGAGATAATGAATAAAATTTATTTTATATATCAATCGATTTTAATGTAGGTAATGTTGCAAATTACAGCAATTACTGTTGATTTGTTTGCTTTCTGAAAGCCGTAAATTGGAACAAAACGTATTTTTTTTACTGTCCCATTGGATCGTAAGGCTTTAAGTGCGACTTAATTATAATCGATACAGAAACAAAAATTTTATTTATTATTCTTAACATTTCTCTAAACAGTTACAAACCTGAAGTATACATTTCTTCCAGCGTTTCTTGACCTTTCGAAGGCTATCGTTGTAGAACTCAGCAGATTGAACTCTGTATCTTCTCCGTACTGTGTAATGCTTCAGTCTACGGTTTCTTGAAACCAAACTAATCGATCTCAACAGCTGTATTTTAAATTGGTATGTGCATATGAATCAATTGATATTCAGAATAAATTGTATCAAAATAATTCGGTTAATTCTTATTAATATTGTAATTATTAACTATTAATACCTCTTGTAGAGAATACTAAAGCATTTTATAACTCATAATTCATTACGACTTTATTTTCAGAGAAAAGATTTAGAGCCCTTAAAGTTCTAGACAACAAAGGGACATACAAACGGTTAAAATAATTTTTCCATTTTTAAAAATTCAATTTGCAATATAGTTACCATTTCTTCTGTCAAGTGTTTTGAAATTTCGCCCATAACATGTTAGAATTATAAGTGAGTGAAATTCAAGGTTAAGAGCCAAATCAGTTTATGCTGTAACAAACAGTAGAAAACTGTAATCTAGATTTTTGAAAAAATAGAAACAAATATGAAAATTGGTTGAAAAGAAGAAGGGTCGGAAAAAATAAGTTTTGCTATAGTATCTCGTGAATGCGTCACCCATATTCACCAAAGACTAATGACAAAAATAATATAAGAATAATAAAAAAGAGCATTGGCAGCCATCTAATAAAAGAGGCACACTTTCGCAATTCTTGTCACAGTTATAGAAAATTATTATCAATGTTAATAAATGGAAGAGAGGGAAATAAATTACGATGCTAATTAATTAATTAAGAAGCTGAATTAACTTAGATAATTGAGTTAAATCTCTGAAAAAGCTATGTTAAATTATTTTTTTTTAAATGAAATTTTAGACATTTTCCGTTATATACGCGGAATTCGTCATTTTCCACATACTTGATTTCTCATCGCGAAAAAGTATACATTTAATAATTCGTAAATTTTTCTTTGAAATTTACGTAATACGAGCTATACAATAGAATTTAAAAGGGATTAAATAAGTGTAAAAAAATGTCAAGTGACTACGTTTCGCTCATATGACGCTGAAACTCTTCCTACTGAACACTTTTGTAATACACGATTGATAATTTTTAACAGTATTAAAAATACAAAAAGGGAAGAATTATATTATTTGAAAAAGAAAACTATTAAAAACAGCCACGAATAAAAAGGAGATGTATCACATCGTATTTTTCATCTGCTTCGATTTCTCATGTCTATAAAACTTTAATTCAAAAGACTTATGCATTTCCCTCTGCAGGAAATATTCAATTATGAAATCACTATCTCAGGGATATCGCGGAGTCTTACGGTTTCTGTTTACCAGCCATTTTGATTTAATGAATTTAATGTTAAAACTATAACCTAATTATAATGTAAATTGTGTAATTCTTAATTTCAGTTTTCCTCCTTAGCTCTAGATTATTTTATATATTTGAATGCAACAAATTATATTCGAAAGAGCAAAGAATAGTGTAGGTTTGTAAGGAGTTACATTTTTGATTTGATTTATATTATAAAAATATATTTTAAAGATTGCAAAACTCATAAACGAATCATTAAAATAGATGAAAAAATAATTTTGGCAATCGGAAGAAAAATATAATTCCTTTGAAACCTTCAATGTGTTTCTTTGTTTTTTCGAATGCACTTTTTTGCATTCAAATAGATAAAATCGTTTAGATTAGAGAGGGAAAGTAGTAATTCTATAGGACTAACACTACTAGCAGGAAATCAAAATAGCTGTTAGACGAAAGTCTTAAGGCTCCCATCTACCCGCCATTTTGATTTCTTGTACGTAATATTAATCCTATGGAATTTCGACTTTCTTTCTCACATCTTTACTATTTAATCTATTTGAATGCAATAAATTGCATCAGAAAGAGCAAGAAATAACAAATGATTCTGCTTGAATTACTTTTTCCTTCCGATTCTTAAAAATATTTTACCCCTATTTTAATGATTCGTTTGTGAATTTCCAGGTCTTTAAACTATTTTTAAGAATTGGAGGAAAGAAGTAATTGCACAGAAACATTCATTAATTTTTCTCTTTCAGATGCACTTTATTTCATTCAAATCGATAAAACAGTAAAGATTTGGGAATGGAAGTCGAAATTTCATAGGATTGACATTAAGACGACAAAATCAAAATGGCCTGGTAGACGGGAGTCTTTAGGGATCGTTTACTGTTTTATTATATTATTGATCTGTTTACGTATTTTTTTAACTCGGCAGAAGTCTTATGAATTATTCGCGTGTAAGTTGAGAAATGCGTGACATTTAAAGAAATATTCCATGAAATATTGATCACAATTCCTTGAAATTATGATCTTGCGCGATATTATCGTTGTGTCTTACGGGTTCATATGCTATTCAATCACCGAATAATTTATCACGCATAGTTAATAATACGGTGAATGAATTGTAAACTGTTCACGGGGAAATATATATGACAAATAACTGGAAAAGAAAGAAATGAGTCTATTTTGACCATTGTCTGTATGTTCGGCTACGACTTGCTGCATCAACAAATTTTGATAATGAAGCAGATAAAATTTATTAAATTAATTTTTTATTATTATTATTTGGAGGAGGGGCGTGGAGAATATGATTAACTTTCCGCATACGTAACATAAGAATATTTAGTAGTTTATATTACTCCAAAATATATACAACGGGGTTTTGATTAGTCTTTGAAGTATAACTTGAAGTTTGGTACTAGTCAGTCTATCAGGGCAGCAAAATTTTTATCTTCTTCCTGTGAATAGCATTCATATATTCATCTACAGGTGACGTAGAGTAATATCACAGCTAAAATGTGATGTATTTTCCAAACACTACATGATTGCTTAAAACGATATTATGTTACGAAGAAAAGCTGTTTTAGAAGTTAGTTAAATATATCCCTGAAATTAATGAATTCATCAATTTTTCAGCCCCAGAGTATAGTTTCCTTGATAACAACGATACTAATTTTGCCTAGCCGCAATGATAATCGCGATAGTTATTAGTGATGTGCCGTTTTTTACGATTGCATCAATATTCAAACATGTTTCCAAAACAATATTCAAAACATGAGAAAATTCAATATTTTATTGAGAAAGTAAAAAAAAAAAAAAAAAAAAGGTTAAACCTTCAGTAAGATTTTATTATGTAAGACATAAGAGGCTGAATATCAATTTCATTTTATATCTTTATACCAAATGGCACAACGAGCACTTTTCCTCAGTTATTCTTCCTGTTTCTTTTGACCAACTTTCAATCATAGTTTGAATTTAAAGGCGATGATAGAACCCTACAAATCTACTTTTTTGTATTTACAGATAGTTTTTGTTGTATATGATTTTCTTTGTTGTTATAAAATATATTTTTTGTTTTAGACTTAAAAATTATGATTTGATGTAATTTGTGTGTTTAATAGCTCTTAGAGTAAGAATAGAGATAGTGTATTTGTCACATATAAGCGACTGTTCATGATACCTAATTTATTTTCATTCTTTTTTTAGTTATGGCAGGTAAAAGCAAAATATTTAACATGAAGGATCTTAATGACCATGAGACTATAAGAAACATGCTTTCATGTGACAGAGAGGATGTTGAGAACATAGTTTTAGATGAAAGTGATACAGATGAAAAAGAGCATATTTCAGAAAGAGAAGTGATGCGGAATTAGAATTGAGTTCAGCAAGTAATTTGGAAGATTAAGGTAATAACGAATGATCTACAGATGCCTAAATAGCCCACCTTAAAAAACAGAAACATCATCGAGTCATGGAAATGGCAGAAAAATCAATTCAAGATAACTAAACGAGCACCTCGCAATGTATGTATCCATGTTTCTGCAGTTATCTTACCAGCTAAATATTTAACAGATATTTTAGATACATGGTATAACGAGTTAAAACTAAATGTATTAAAAAGAAAAGCAGAAATGGGCGTTGAAGTTGTGGAAGAATCGACATCAGGAAAAAAAAGAGATGCAAACCCTGCCAAAAGGACAAGCACACTAAAGTCATGAGATTCAGCTGTGAAATTTGTCAGAAACTGATATGTCTGGAATACGAAAGAGTATTGACACAAACTGCAAAGCTGTAATAAAATTTATTTTTCTCCCCTTCTTTAATTTAAGTTGAGTTTAATTTTTAAAAATTTCATATAATCTTTAAACTTTTATATAAGAAATATAAACACTTCAATCCAAATATCACCAATTTTATTTTAATGCAATTTCAATATCATTTAGTCCTCTTATAATGCTTAAATGTTTTATTTTTACAGTGTTTCCTTTTATTCTTAAATAAATATCATTGAATTAAAATGTACTTAGTAATAACTAATTACAACTAAATATTAACAACTACACTCTTCAATACAGTAGCTAGGAAATACGCGCGAATTTCACAATGGTATAGAAGGCGCGCCTGATGTGAAAGGTAATAAGCTTTAAAATGTATCTATTACACATAATTTTATCTATAATTCCAATCTTTTAAGTTTAAAATACCATCTCCGTTTCTTGGACTTTGGGCTAATTATCAAAGTTTAATCAAGGCCGAGTGGCTAGTCGAACGACTGGTCTCCCAATTAACTCACACCACCACAGCCGTATTTTATTATAATATGTAGTAAATAATATAAAAAAATATTGAAATAACAAATATTATTAATTATTTATTATTAAGATCTATTGTAGGTGTGCGTAGAGAAATAAATCTTCCAAAATAGATTTGCTATTTTATTTTACTTCGAGGGCACATACGGCAATGAGGACAATGATTAATGCAAGGGGTTAAATATTTGATATTCATCAATTTTAATCACCTTAATGTTACCCTCAGGTAACAATTACTGTTGTTAGAAAACAATAATACTTAATTCATAAATACGTAATGTACAAGTATTTGAAATCTTTCTAATTATCCTCGCACATTTATAAAAATATTTCTCAGATAAAGAAGAATTACGCAGTAAATTCTCCAAAAACTTAATTATGAGAGGAATTATAAAGTTTTAATTAATACTTAGAAATAACCTACATATCTTGATAAAATTTATTCTAAATATTAAATGATCTTTTTATACATAATGTTGAGAATGACAGCTATTACTGTTGATTTGTTTTGTTTCAAGAAGCCGTTGTTTGAAGTAACCCGCAGTATGGAGAAGATAGAGTTCAATCTGCTGAGTTCTACCATTGAAAGGTTAAGAAACGCTGGGAGAAAAGTAAAACTCCAAATGGTGACTATGCAGGGAATTCTGATAAATAAAAAGTAAAAATTAAGTTACTAGATCGATTATTTTTAGTGATAATTAAATGTTTGCGATATTGAGGCTTGCTTCAGCCTACAATTTCTAGGATCCAAATTAATCAACAATAATGAGTATAATTTACAGCATTATGTTCATAAAGATAGATTAATTTACAAAATAACTTTTATGCAAATGTCTCAGTTATTTCTTTAAAAGAACCAAAACTATTTACGATACCACTTTGTATTAAAGTAGGCTTTTCATTATGGAATACTTCTCCTCGCATACATAATGAACTCCTGAATACAGTAAACGGAAAGACAATTTTGATTTATACCAAGTAACCAAAAACCTTAAAGAGAACTTACCTTGTGCTTTTAAAAAAAGAAAACGATTGAACCAATTTGCATTACTCTGATGCTTTAAGTTAAACTCCCAGAAACAGCTCTTATATAGATATACTTAAACAAGAAAATAAAAGTCTGTTCCTAATAGTTCTAACAATTTTATCATACCATTTAATTGTTACAGGAAAAAGTGAACAGGAGCTGATTTGGATGAACATTTCAAATAACATACGAGGTGCTACATATGCGTGTGTGAATGAGGAAGAAAAAAGAAAATTTCAACCTTGAACTCTTCTAATCAGGGATTTTAGGGAGGTTATAAATAATTTTGCACGCGTTTTGTGCCGCACGAACGCTTACAAATTACAATTGTATTATTAAAATACAATAGAAAGACGTGAAACAAAGCAATGAAACAAAGATAGCAAATATCCCGAGACTATGACAGTTTAAGACAAGAGTTTAAATATTGAACATATATATATCTACAAGAGTTTAAATACTGAACATATTTTGTATAGAAAAAAAAAAGGATTTATTCAAGCATAAATAGATAAATAAATACAATTATTTCAACATTTGATTCTATTCTTTAAACACTTCTTAGTTTTCCCATACCTCATACAGGTAATACTTTTTTAGCGAAGAGGGATTTGCCATTATATGGTGCTTGGATCTCATATTCAAAGTCCATGTTTTTATTCTTACAAATAATTTATTTTATTACACCTTTTTACTTATAGACGATATTACTTATGGATACAACAAAATTTCTCGTTTTTCTTTTTGTGCTTTAATTTTATGTGAAACTCATGCTTCTTTTTAAGTAGTGTATATTACAATTCATGAAAGTTTCGTTGAGTTAAGCTTTGAGAAATTCACTTACTTTATGTTAGATGATTCAGAAAAATTAATAACAAAACTGTCAAGTTTTTTTTTATGTAGTTTAAATTCTTAAATTTCTGTTTAAAGTGAAACTAGATGATTCTAATAATAGTAGTGGTGATTGCAGAAGTTCTGATCACAGCGACTGTGAACATTTGCTAAGCGAATCCATAAGGTCTTTTACAAATTTGATTATGTCGTAGTATTCAGTTGATGGTTTTGAAGACACTCGAACTTATTAAAAAAATGGTGTGAAATATCTTCCAACTTATTAACAAGGTTTCCCTTTCTTGGCTTTCCATCCATTTCCTTTATTCATACAAATGAACAATGTGCGCAAAGTGCAAAGCCAAGAAAGTATAATCAAGTAAAGAAAGTCAATCAAGTGCAAAGTTATGAAAAGTAAGTTTATTATTCATAGCAATGTGCGTGAAAAGAAGCCAACTACTCGGGGTAATGATTTTTTTTTTATATAATTTCATATCTATGCTTAATTTTGGGCCGATAAAGGAATTTCTTGCGCATATTTTGTCCATTAAAGCAACTTTCTTACAATTTTGGCGATAAAAAATAGATATTTTGGCGACCGGTTATTTGAATTTTCCCGAACTGTTAAAGGATGCACAAGGTGAAACCAACTTTAATTATGAAATAGCAGCCGCAGTAGCAGAGGGGTCATAGTCGTGATCTTATAGACGGCTCTGTTTCCTTGTTATTGGTTTGCATCTTGAATTTTCTAAATACCCAACATAAAGCCGGATTGTTACAAGTTAAATCTATCGAGGCTATATGTTCTCACTTTGTTATGGTGTGTGGAAGTTAGAAAAGTTAAACGCCAGATCAGGTGTGATCCACACTACTTGATCATGGCTCAAAAGTACAAGATTCGACGCCAATAGACATTATATTGTTTCTAAGTATGACTATAATAAAAAAAACCAATAAATTAATACAGAATTCAGCATTTGAACCAAATGTATGAAACAATAGCTTGTGAACCAAAGTGATAAAGGAATTATAAACTGTTTTTTAACTATCAAGATATTGTTATTGTAATCCTGCTGACCTATTTCTCAATATCAACTTCATTTCAATTTCAGTGCTCATGCGATATGATATCTGCATATTTTTTATCATAGACTAATCTCTTAAACCAGTGAGTGGTAGTATAATGTTTCTTAAAGCCTGAATGTTAGATCATTTAGAGAAGATAGATATATTCAAAAATAAACACGTATCATTCAATTTTTTCCAAATAATTATACACGGAGCTAATTCCTGAAGAATTCTTTTAATCAGCTTAGCAACAAAAAATCATGAGAATACAAACAAACATAAGCTTCAATTTTGTATCATTTAGATAAACTCTTAATAAAATTAATTTGCCTTTACAAGTAAAAGTACCAAGTCTTTCATTATGTAGATTAAAAGAAAACTTGTAAATGTAACGTTCGTTTTTTAAATAGTAATATTCATAATAATACATAATAATTTTAGTAATAAAATATAAATAAGGATTAAAATAAATACAATGAAATAAAAAAAATTAAAAGCAGTGAAATAAGCAAGATTCAAGTCTCTGATTCTAATTTTTAGTCGCTTGTAACGGGATATCACTCGCATTTCACGTTAACTTACTTTTAGGAATACTTTAATACACCAACTGCATTGAGAGCCTCTCTCGAGAAGTAACCGTTACTACTTATGTCAATCGGAATTACTCTTACTATACCATATGTTTACTGAATCGCAAATTTTAGCCAGATTATTTGGAGGCATTGAGAATTAACACCAAAATGGGTGCGAGTAAGTATGAAGTGATAATATAAGAATGTGTTCTGGACTCGGATTTCAACCCTAGTATATTGGAATCGGATTCAGTTCCGTCAATTTTACTATTTGCCATAATTAAGATAAGAATGATTCTCAGTTATTAGAGTTGGCTAAGGGCATGCTTTAGTACATGTTCCATATCAGTAATTTACTTTGATAGCCTTATTCTAAATGTGAGCAAAACTAATTAAACATGTTATAATTAGTCATTATTGAATGATTATAACATTTAATATAAATAACAGTGATATTTCGGTACAAATTCTTTCGATTAAAATTCTTTGATGTGATTCTTGTATTCATTTCTATAGAATTTAAAAATGAATTTTGTTAAACATTTCTTTATATGAACATCATTATTTTATTTTTTACTTACCATACTATTTTGCATGTATATCTATATTTTTGACTTTTTAAATTAACACAAATATTTTAAATTTTACGTCATGGAAATAAATCATTTTGAATTATTTCCATAAGATTTACGGTAAATCCTTATTTAACACGGTTAATTGATTCCACAGAAGCATCGCGCTGTACGAGACCTCTATTGCATACAAAAACTGATTAATTTCTGCAGAATATTTTTATTTTTAATTAAAAAATAAGTATGTGGAAAGAAAAGTTTTTATGTAATTCATGCGTCTTGGGAAAATATTTATTGGCAGATATTAATTATTCAGTAGGAACTAAAAATGTGTCTTCATCACTTGAAATCTCTCGGTCATCATAAGTAGGATTATCCTGATGTAGTAGTTAGGCTGGTTTAATTATACACAAATAAATAATAATAGTTTGCTTAAAGTCTAGTTAAAAAATTTGTTAAGCGTATGATATAGTTCTAACCAATGGACTATTTATCTCATTAATATTAAAGAACGTTCTATTGAGGAATCATTTTAGTTAAGGATTTGCTAATTTCTTGCTGAATTTAGACCTTATACTTATGTTTTGCGAAGGATTTCTTTTAAGCGTTCATCAAATATATATACAATGTGTATCAGAGAGACAAAAAATATTCACACAAACATTTATGTGCCAAAGGCATATTCACCTTGTATAATTTTGCAAATTTAAAATAATTTCTAAACTCCGTTGCGTGAGTTCTTTGCAGATGATGCATTACTGTATTAAAATAATTAATCGATACAAAAAGACATGTTTTAATATAAGATGATTTTAAAATAGAATGATACATTTATATCTAGCTCTTTAAATATAATGAAACTTCTAATTTTTACCACTAGTTAACTTCCACAAGGTTAATTAATTTCATTTTCATACAAATTTATCATTAGCTGTTTGATTATTTGAATGACGCGTAAACTAATTTTAAAGTATTTGTTTTTTACGTAAATCGCGTTATATTTATGAAATTCACCACAAATATTAATAGTCTCACATTCCTCAATATCTCTGATTTTTGATAAATGCAAAAGGGCAGATGGGAATAAAATTAATAATTTTTTAATAAACTATATAGAGTATATTGTACCTTTGTCAATTTTGATCGCAAACTGACGTAATTTTCAATACAATTCTGTTTTTCGATTTTGTTTCTGTGATCACTGAAGCATGTAATCGGCCACAGTAGCCTAATGGTCATGGTTGAGGACTCGCTTCAGGAGTTATTTTATCGTGTCGCGGGCTGGAGCCCTAATGCCACTAAAGACCCCCCGTGTAATGGGGCTGATGCACTTTATACCTGATCGAGGTCTGAGAAGTCCTCCCGTTGGAATGGCTTAAAAGTTTGGAGAGGGAGTGCCAATTCAGGTGTAATCTTCGTCTCTTGACCGAGGTCCTAACTTATGAGGTTCGTTACCAGTCAGTTACTTTTCAGTTTGACGTAGATAAACAATCGAAATCACAACCACATAATATTAAGTTATAGTAGAGAGAGTATCGTATAATGTTAAAACAGAATTAACCTTTCCTTGACTGATACAACTGTTACTTTAATTGAGGTGTTTAAATACTAATATCACATTAATAAACTTTCAATTAAAAGAAAAGCTTATTGAAGTTTACCGCTTATTGGAAGAGTTAAAACACAATCACTTGATATGAAATTAGGAAAATAAGTTTTTTAATGCACGTGCCTTTAATTTCACCTGGTGCTCTTGTTGCTTCTGATTTGACAGAGGTTTTCACTGACTAATTGCAAGAAAATTTTTGATTTTGAATGCTCACTTAATTAACCAACTTTTATCAATACATGATTCAAAAATGCAGCGATTCTTCCTTCTAATTATCTTTAAAGTAATCCGAATAGAACTACAGCGAAGAATTTTTTTCAGTATCTTTTTTGGTAACACACTTTAAACTTTTAATACAAGAATTCCTATTATTAGCATTATCAAATGGTACTATTCGGTAATAATATTTAATTTTTATAATGCTATTTAAATATTTGAAATAATCTAAGCAGGACGATATGATGTTTTTCCTTCTATATTTTTTGTCTTCTAAATTTAATATCTTCATCCTAAGTTTTTAATACTGAAGTACTGTACATATCTAACAGTATATCAAATGATATTATTCGTTAATGATATTTAATCTTCAATATTTAAATCTTTAAAATAATATAGATAGGTCAGAAACGAGGTTTTTACATCAATATCTATTTTATTTACAAATTTTAATGTTCACATCTTAATCCATTGATGAAGAAATCTCCTTACTATCTGGTGCAGGGGTAGGCAACCTTGCGGTTGTGGTGTGCCAAACGAATCTACCAATATGATTCATGACGCCACACTGTAGGGATTGTTTGAAAAAATTCGATACCCAGGCACTGCATGCAGAGTTAGGGAATCAAGTTTGAGTCAGATTTAGAGTTTTATTATATATTAATTATACATAATTTAAAGATATTTACAACATGAAAATAAACAACATTAAATATAACTATTCTTTCAAAATAAATAAAATATTAAAACTGAACATATATAATGTATTTTTTAAACTGGTTTATTAAAATAGAAAACAAACAACACAAAATATAAGTATTCCTTCAATAAAGTTGAATAAAAAAATTAAAATTTTATTGCGAATCTTGTCTCGCCAACACTTGTACTCGCTAGTACTCTTAATACCGAAATATTAGAGGTATAACTTGTAACTTTCAATTTGATATAGGATTCTGAATAATTTGTTGCTAAACAAAATCGTTTTGGACTTAAAATATTTTTCATTTGAGAAAAGATTTGTTTGCATTGATATGTAGAATTAAAAGCGGAAAACAGAACATATGAAATTTTCTTCAAGCAGTAAAATCTTTCCGGCAATGGATTCCAGTAATTTAAAATATCTCTCTATTTATCGCTAGAAATATCTTTCCGATTTCTTTTGTAATGACATAAAATTTGCTTTGCGTAATTTTGAAGATGTTTGTTCAATAAGTTTCATTTCAAATATTATCAACTTCCATCCACTCAAAACTCGAATGGGATTATTTATGGGTCTATTAAATCTACTTTGATTAGGAAGGAAAATATAAGCACGCATGCTTTAGTCTTTAAATCTTTAGGAAAATTCTTCATTAATGGCTGTAACATATGTTTAAAGTTCATCTTTCTCCATTTCGATGTATTTTGAGGCGCTTTATGAACTTTGAAAACGAAATTATGTTCCAAAAGCTCAACACTTTCATAATTTCAACTCGGAGACAGGCGTTCTGATCCTCTTCCATCTTTATGTTTCGAAATCCACTAGAATAATTGTGATATATAATTAGCATCACCATCATATTAATATTTAATCATTTAGTTCATTTCTGAGGATTTTAAAGAAATTGCAACAAAATTTAAAGTTTTCAATCGATTTACAACAAAATTTGTAGTTCGTTCGTTGTTTCATTTTCCCCTTGACAATGACCCACGCTCATACGAAGCAAGTCATAACTAATCACAAATGAATGTAATTACTTAATAAAGATCGTAGCGGCATTATTCCATCTGTTTAGTAGAGATAGAGCCATTTGTACTTTTTACGATCTGGTGTCCTGGAAATTTTTAGTTTCACTGTGAATAATGGCTTAATATAAACGGGAGTATCACATTATGCTCTGGTGCCGGATATGCACTCAATGGAAGAGAGCATAAACCCGGTGGAGAGCTGGACTTAGCAGAAAGTGTCCAAGTAGGCAGCCATACATATTGGCGAAAAGAGTCTGGCCGGAGAAATGAGTTTATGAGAGAAGTAGATAAGACTATTAAGACGTACGGTTAAGCGTGGATCTGCTTGGGGAGATGGTGATATTTCCCTATTATATATATATATATATATATATAATCAAATGCTTTATTTAAACTTAAACTAAACATCATCATTAAATTCAATTAATTTATCAGAATTTGTGTCATGCTTGTGACGAATAAGTACTCTTACGAAAATTATTGTATGTTGAAATGGCCGTGTAACGGGTTGATATATAATAAAAGTGTCGAGGTCCAATTCCTACCGTCGGAATGGTGTAGAAGCTCGGGAAAAGCAGAGAAAGCTAAGGTGTCGTCATTGTCACTTGACCAAAGTTCAAAATTACGATATTCATTGCTAATAGCGCTCCTGTTGCTTCAAATTGCGAAATTAATAAGCAATCAAACCTGAAATATGAATTAATTTAAAATCCATTCTGGCGTATATTTAATACATTTGAAAACAAATACATAAATGTTTAAATGTACTATCGATAAAATCTAAATTAAGGTATTGTAGGATTTTATTTTAAAAATAACTTTCCCCTTAAGCAGTCGAAAATAATTTTCCTTTAAATAGCTGCAATTTATAAAAATACAAACACAAGCCTTAATTTACATTGTTACAAACGTAAAAAGGAGGAAAATGTTTTCATTTCGTTTTAAAATTGCAAGGTTAACACTCTAAACCAGTCGTAAAAAAAGAAGGGTAAGTTGCAAAGTTAACTAGCAAAAATTAGAAACGAATAATTTATTTCATTTCGCCAACTATCACACTGTTCCAATTGAAAAAAAAACGAGTACATGAAGTAATAATAACAAAAACAAATAATTCTGTTTAAAATTTAATTAACTATATATATATATATATATACTAGCTGATACCCGCCCGCTTCGCTGGGCAGACGATAATATTATATTTTGGAACCTATACGTAAAATATCAAGAAATTTTTCAATTTAATTATAATCTGAATTTAAAAGTTTTAGAAATTGATTGTCTGTAATAATGGTTATCCACGACTTACAAACATATGAGAAAAGTATTTAAGTGTTAATAGTTCATCAATGAAAATGTAATTTAGTCCGTAAATCTGTCGTTGAACAGAATTCCGCATCACCGATGAGGTACTGTGTAGTGCGATGTGTTCCCATTATTCTACATGGCGGGTCTCCAGTAGGCCAAAACCATGTAAAAATTGCCAACATAAAAATGCAAATATGTTTTTATAATTTTTTTTTATTTTTTAAACCTGTTGAAACAATTTTTTTTGTGTATTACATTTCTATTGTCTTTATTTTGAATGCATGGCAATTTTTGAGAATGAGTACATTTTTATTTTTTATTATATCAATTTATTTATCTTAATTATTACATTCATTATTATTTTATCTTAATCTAATTTTAGAAATAGTTAAATATTAGAAAACTATGAAATAATATGCCTACATTTCCAAAACATCTCTGTAGACAACATTCTTCGTTCGTTTTTCTGGTTGAAGGTTGATTAGATTTTCACGTGAACTAACTCTTGAACATGCCATATAAAATTGACCATGTGAAAAACAGACACTTTGTAAATCTACACCAGCTAATTTTAAACTCTGCCCTTGTGCATTATTGATAGTCATCGCAAAGCAAAGTCTAACTGGAAACTGCAAACGCTTAAATTCAAAATTATAATCTGATGGAATTAATGGTATTCTTGGAATGAATATATTTTCACCCTCATACTTACCTGTAAAAATAGTCGCTTCTATAACGTTTTTTTTTTTTAGAGTTTTCTCTTTGAGTCTAGTGCTGTTACATAATTTAGGAGGATTTAAATTACGCAACAACATTATTGACGTACCAATCTTTAGGTAGCCTAGTGGGCAAGGTTTCGGATTCGTGGCCGGCGGTTTTCGTTCAGTCGCGGGTTCGATCCTTGGCCGCCAAAGACCCGCCGTATAGCCGGGGCTGATGCACGTTAAATATATCGGGGCCTAAATTCCTCCCTTTGGTGTGGTGTGGATGTTAGGAGAGGGGGGGCAGCTCAGGTGTCGTCCTCGTCACTTGACCGTGGTTCAAAATAATTATTGAAAGAAAATGTTATGAAAGCTGATCCTTATGGTTAAGAAGACTATTCAAATGTTCAGGGTAGGATCTAATAGCAAGAAGCTGGACTTGATCACCACTGCAGCAGATTCCTGGAGGTTCTTTTATCCATTTTAAAGCACGGCACCTCGAACAGGGCAAACGTTTTCCGATACTGGCGATTTTATCATTTGAATAGTAAATATCTGCTACATATATGTATTTAAAACCAAAGCTTTAGAAGTCCATGGCACTAATTAAACATTTGATCTTTTTTCATTGAATTTAATTACAGCTGCCCGATTCACATGGGGGTTATTAGAGAAGTATTTTCGTACTGCTGCTCTATGTACTTCAGGATGGCTTTTAGTATATTTTGAAGCAGCTTCTCTATGTATTTCATGATGACTTTGAGTATACTTTTAGCAACTTGTCTTACTTGTTTATATCTAATTGAATTTGTGAATCTTTTTCTTCTTCTTTTTTACCTTTATTTAATTGAAGAGATATTACATCATTAATAATCGATTTACTTAAACTTGATAAATTAATGATAGATATTGATTGAGTCTTTGAAAGTAGTATAGATACATTTTCTTGAGGCTGAAACACTAAAGATGACACATTTTCTTCATTTTCTTTCACATTATCATCACCAAGATTAACTTTACTTCTATTTCTTAATCCAACTATTTCAATATAGACATCAAAATGACCACTATTATAGTTTCCGGTAAAACGTAATCTTTTTTTTTCTCTGAATTGTTTCACCAACAGAAGCTATAAGGCAGACGCCTTGATACACATCGAACTGATAGGGAAATAGCTCTGCCACCGCCCTAATTTCGCAAATAGATCCATACGTGTTTGGTTTACACATTTCGGTAAAGTATAAATCGTTAGTATTATAAGAGGAGCCAGATAGGATTTGAGTGTAGCATTTAAACCGATCCCAGTTGTTAAACACGTGAGAAACAATAATATTTCTCATTTTATGCGCCATCGATATGTCACCGAACACCAGCAAAGACAGAGACGAAAATAAACATGCTCCGTCGCCAAGAATTTTAAAAACTTTGAAAGGAGTAGGTATTCCATCTATCCAAATATATTCAACATCCATTATTAAAATTATAACTGAAAAGTAAATATGAAAAATCAATTTGTATTAACCTACAATGAAATACTTTTCAAGTTAAAAAATATAATTAATTTTTTAAAATCAAATTATTTAAATATTCAACAAAAAATACTAACAAAAAAATAAAGTATAATAAAATGTTTTGGCAAAAAGTCACCCGTATTACGTTATCCTTTTTGCAAAGGGATAGCTCTATTACGCTAGCAGCATATCTAAAACCGCATTTGAATAGACAGAATAGCTCTTAAAAAATCATATCATTAAAAATAATTCTGTATTCTGAAAACGATAAAATATTCGGCCATTTTAAAAAATCAAAAACATTTATTTTCTAGAAACCAAAAACTAAAAATAGTCAAAATGCAGAAAAAAAAACCTTTTGCATAAACCTTATTTTACAATTAATGCGTACATCGAAATAAATATTTTGATAGCTACTTATTTTTTTTATCAATGACATGAATAACATACCGTTATTATTTATTTGTTAAAAGCCAACTTCAATATCTTCCTAAGATTGCGTTTAGATTTACAAATGTAATTTATCAATCATTATTAATAATAAAATACTTTCTCATAAATTTAAAACTTACGCCTAGGTTCACAACTATAAAAAATTATTGTTTGCTCAGCAAAGCGATCGAAATCAGCTGGGGTTACCATAGTATAGCTTTTTAAAATTCACACTGCAAGGTCATTGAAATGCTTCGACTTGGCGGTGGAAGATATTTGGTGATAAATCTCAAAGTGTAGGAATTTCGGAGCTCAACATTTACATTATATATGATAAACCTACAATGCATCCTACTCAGCGGATTGTCTTGGGTGTGCGCTACTCCGTAAGAAGTCGCGATTTTAGTATTTTTCAAAATCCCGCTCTTGCCAATCCTCCATCAGCGTCTCAATATTAAATTAATTCCATTTCGCACGCGCAAATCTCGCCAAGTAAACTTAATTAGTAGCAATGCACAGAACACATATAAAAAAAATATATTCCGTTTGGCGTCGGTCATGTCATTTTTGGCGATAAAGTCGCCAATAATGACATAATTGATGGATAAGAAAAGATTAACGGATGAAAATGACATTTTAGATAAGAATTCCGTAAATTCCGTTCTTAGTGAGCGTCTACATCGCAAAATGAGTAACTATGCTAAATTTCAAGTCAATCGATTGTATAGTTTTAGAGATATCGTGATGAGTCAGTCAGTGGTATTTCGCTTATATATATATATATATATATATATATATACACACACGAGGGCTATTCAGAAAGTAAGGAACGTTTTGGAATTAAAAAGAATCTAAGTACAAGAAAAAAAAAATTATTATATACATCAGAAAGAGCAACTAAATTCTACTTTTCTACATAGTCAACAAACAAATTGCGGCACTTATCATAGCGATGGACAAGCTTTGAAATTCCTTCGGCATAGAATTCTCCCGCCTGCGATCTCAGCCACTCAGTGACTCGCACTCACAACTCCTTGTCGTCGTCAAAGCGCTGTGTTGCTAGCCAGTTCTTCATTCTTGGAAACAAGTGAAAATCACTAGGTGCAAGATCGGGTCTATAGAGCGGATGAGGGAAAACCTCCCATTTGAATGAATTAAGGACCTTTATGGTGGTCTGTAAGCAATTTCATCTCCCATCTTGCAAAAATTTGAGGTAGCCTAGCTTTTGTGTGACAATTTCAAACAACAAAGTCCATGAAACTTGGGGAAAACTAAGCGAAAGCTCCGTTATTGTGAAACGGTGGTTTTCACGAATCTTTTCATCAACTTTAGCGACCAGTTCGTCAGTCACAATGCTAGGGCGACCACTCTTCCCTTCATCGTTAACATTAGTGCTGCCATTTTTAAACTGAATGCACCATTTTCAGGTTGAACTTTCATTCATTACGTTGTTTCTATACACTTCACACACTTGCCGATACATTTCCATAGGTTTTAAGTTTTTTGCCAGCAAAAACCGTATCACAAGCCGCACTTCACAACTGGTGGGATTTTCAATTGCAGCGCACATTTTAAATTTGAATATCGAAAAAACGGGCAGCGTGGAAATGTTCCCGTTGTGATGGCTGGACGCCGACTGAGATGCCGAGCACGCAGACACCAAAATATTCGTGATCGTCGTTCGCCTAGGGACGTCAGACGGAAAAGTTCCTTACTTTCTGAATAGCCCTCGTATATAAGTGTCTATGTGTGTGGTCATGTATTTATATTGAGTAAATAAGGATAAATGTATATGAAGAATAAATTTTATCCAGATATCTCAATTATTTTTGTTATAATTAAAATTTTATTAGATTCCATCGTATTAAATTTGTTTAAGTAAATAGTTTGTTAGGAATATATTATGTTTATATAAATAAGTTATTTGCTATAGAACAGTTTTCGGACCTGATCTGTGAAATAAAAATGGTGATAAATTATAATTCCACTGTTTGAGTTTTATCTGGAAGAGTGTAGTATGGTAGAAAACATCTAAATTATTACACTGTAACATCTAAATTATACACTGTAACAGATTAATTCGAATGTTACAGTATTAAGGAAAATAAATGGATGAAAAACGCAAACTGCGAACTCTTTATCGCGTAGCCGTCCCTTACTGATAACAGAGAAATATATATTTGAAATTGCTCACTTTTGTTTCTTAACATATGATTTCAGATTCATCTAATTGGTAGACGGAGAAATTATTTATAAAAACTTAAGAATTTAACTTCATTTAAAGCAAGCTAACTCTTCAAGAATTTTGGAATATTAATTTTAATGTTTTGAAAAGTTTCTGACGTCATCAGTGTAAAATCTATTTAAATTGTTTCATAGATTCTTGATGTTTATGGAATATACATCTCATTTTGAATCTTTCAATCAAAATGAGTATGTTAGGAAAAGTTAAATACACATTTAAGTTAAATGCTTTTACAAGAAATGTTTATATTTATTGAAACTGGAAAGATTTTAAAAGAAAAAATATAAGAAGAGAATTTGCATTTAAAAGTAATTCAATGGGATTCAATGTATTTTGTGAATTTCGAATAAAAACATAAAATAAAGACAAAAATAAATAAATATTATTATTATAGTTAATTTAATGAGTTTCTTGACAGTTGATCGCACAAAATCGATATAAAATAAATAAATAACGAAGTAGGATTACAAGAAATCAAATACATTAAAAATAACACTACTCAATTCTCAACGAATCTACTTAATCTACTTAAAGAATTGAAAAAAAAAGAATAAATTAGAATGAATAATAATAATAATAATAATTAGTAAAATATTCAAAATATCTTTTGAAGCAAGGAATATTTTATGCATGGAATACCAATTTAAAAATAAGTAAATATTTTGAGTTATTTTAGAGCTTTGATCATTTAAAGAAACAAAAATATTGATTGAGATTTAAAGAGATATCTTTAGCAAATAAGATTTCGAGAACATGATCCTCGAAATCTTTTGACAACAAAGCAAAGGAAACGTGAAAAGTGAAACAAACAAAGAAAAATTATTATGAAGAAAAGAGTAATTTTCTTAGTCTTTGTCGATTTCTACTATGAATCAAAAGCTAGATTAATCTAAAATAATACTTTATCAATATTCTGTCTTCCAGAAAAATCAAAATATACATATGACAAAAACCAAAAAAGATAAATATGTGGAGATTAAAGTGGATAAGGTTTTTTAATTAACATTTTAGATAGATATAAATAAATTCCATTTCACGTTATTTTTTCCACCGGATGTTGTTTGAGGAGGATTAAATAAAAAAAATAATGTTTTGGAAAGTTAGATAAAATCTTTCTAGAAAAATCAGCAAAGTAGATGCAACGCCTAAGAAATCGTACATATGTCAGAGTATTTTAGAATTTCTAGAAGGTTAGTAGAGATTATCATCCAAGTCAAAGAGAAAACAATTTCAAATAACATGACTTATGGAGTAACTGTAAGTACATATGGTAGCTAAAACATTTGTGCAAGGAATTTCCAATAAACGGAATTTTAAAAGAAATGCATGAGATATAATTTGTCACTCTTTAAAACCTTTACCGTCATGATTTAGATTCTTACCAATTTTGATATATAATCTTAATTTAAATTAAATTTCTATTTTGTTATAGAAATATGCAAATCCAAAACAGAATATTTTAAACAGATTTATGTATTTAAGTAAATTTTTAAATAAATGACGTTTTATGTTAAACAAATTTACAAATACTAGTTGTTCTGATTATAATCTTCGTAGTAAAAATATGGATTTATATCTTAGAAATATGTACATTTTTATTTGCAAGAAATACATATACAATATTTAAGTATATTCGTGCATTTCATAGTGTGATCCTTTATTACGAATTTTAAGCAATGCAGCTAATAATTAATCATTAAACTATACATTGATTTAAATAAAGTTATAATTTAGTGTTATTCAACCGGAGATATATTAATATTTTAAGGATGAAAATGTAAAAAATATTGTAGAATATTTTTTTTGATACACAATCAAAAAATCTTTCTCGTTCTGAAACGTCTTAAAGTATTGTTAATCTCTTATTGAAGCATTGAAGACATTTATTAATATCATCAAGATAAATTTAATATCAAAGGAATTTAGCTTTTCACATGCTAAGAATTTGACCTGTTAAATGAAAGCGAATATTCTCGGAATTTTTCGGTAACGATGACTTTTTGATTTAGCTTTGATAACTCACCTCTCTTTTTATAAAATCGAAAAGAATAATTTGTATGTTGTCCTGGAAAACAGTTTAATAGTATATGTAGTATTTCATTTGTAATAATTATATAGCTCTTACAATTTTTGTTGTACTACCACACTCACAAACATTAACAGTTCTTTTAATTAACTAAATCATTTCTCAAGAATTTTACCATCAAAAATAAAATAACGATTATCCTTTATTTTAAGTCAGTTGAAGAATTAAACAATTAAAATGGAAGATAGTAAAGTCATGAAGGATGTCACAAAATAATTTACTAAGTTAAAATTTCATAAGTCCAAATATTTGCATTCAAAGTTAAGTCCTACTTACTCTGGGAAACCGAGTTAACTCGGGGTTTGGAGCGAACTAAATTGGTCTATAGGAATGACCTGCACTCCAGTATGCTGATGAGTTAGCACATTTGATCGAAGCAAATGGCAAACAAATCCAAGTTGACATACCTAAATGAAAATGAATATTGAATGAATTTATAAACATGTCATGAGCTTCAGAGGAAAACACTTTTCATCAATCGCGATAGTAAAGATTATTTTTCATGTTTGAAACATGTAATAAACAAACATTTATACAGAGAATTAAAAGTACAAAAGTTAAGCAAAATCAAGAAGGTAAAAGAATTCAACTTTATATAAATTTGCGTAAGTCGCTGCCGGCGATAGAGGGAACATAAATATTCCATGTATTTAAAGCAGAACGATTTCAATAACATTCATGTCCAATATGAAATGTAAATGTAAATGACAGAATTGCAAACTCAAATGATTAAATAAAGTCTTTTTTTCCTTACTAAATCTTTCCTTGCTTCAAATGATAAAGCACATCAACAAGATCTAAGAGCTTCAAAGAGTTTTGCCTAGGAAAGACAATAGACTTAGACCTCGAACTAACATTTATATAAAATAACCAATTTTGGAAGAAATGTTTACATATAAATCAGCAAATACATGCACGAACAGGCAATATGTGTACGAACAAGTTTAACTATACTGTAACAAAATTATCTAGTTTATAATAATTTAACAGTCAAGTAAGTACAAAAATTAGATTTTTCATTAGTACAAGGAGAATAATAATAAATATTAGTAAATACAAAGTAAACTACGAATTAATAATTTAACAATACTTAAATTTATTTTGCTATCTAAACAAATTTTAGCATAACTTATCAACAAAAAGTGAAAAGAAAAAAAAATATGATGGAGTGTCGTAAAATCTTAATTATAATTAAGAAATTGCCAATATTTATCTGGATAAAATTTATTCTGTATACTAAATTATCCTTTAGTAGATACTCTTGGAAATTACAGCTTTTAATGCTGATTTGTTTGGTTTTAGTTATCCTTACATTGAAGTAACCCCCAGTATGAAGAAGATCTGGGGAAATCTTAAGAATGGTAAACAAAAAGGAAATGTGTATTTTATCTCGATTATTTTATAGTTATTCTTAAATCTTTATGATACTGCAAGTTACTTCAATGTACAACCTTCCTGAAACCAAACAAATATACATCAGTAACTTTAATTTACAACATTGTGTTCATAAGAAAGAATTAACAAGCAGAAGAAATTTCTTCTAAAATAAATCAGTAATTCCTTATTTATAATTAAATTTTACGATACTCCTTCGAATGCTTTGATCATAATTATGGCTGGTTTTTCATAAAAAAAATCAGACACCGAACGAAATAATATTAACCATAATACATAAGTGTGAATGAAAGAATGTATTCGATTAAAAAATTAACTATAAGCAATTTTGATTGTTGGCATAGGATGCTGTAGAGAAGAGTGCAATTCGAATTATAAATCTTTTTCGACTGCTTTATAAGACTCTGTTAAGTTCAAAAAAGATAATTCAGCTTACTACAGATACTTGTATAATTGCTAAATAAATTTGTTAATTACCGTGGAGTTGGAGAAATAATTAAATTCGATACAGCAGAGCAAAATAAGGCTTACCCGATTGTAATAACAATAAAATTAGAGCTATCTCTAGTGAAACATTATTCTATTCGATTTGTAAATAAATTCAATCTCTCATCAAACTATCAAGACCAAAGATAGTGAGGTTATTCTTGACCGACCTAATAGTCAACCATTTTTGAACAACACTGATGCCAAAATTTAAGTCAATAAAAAGCATTTGATTTCTTGTAGATATTCTAATTCACACGCCTTACTGGATTACGAGAGAATACTTAAGGCTACTTAGAAACAAATTGAAATTTACTACAAATTTTCTTCCCAGTTTCTTTTCTAGTTCCTCAGACAAATTATAATTAAATTGAAATATCGGTTTAACTGTCGAAATTATGTTCACATCAAATCACCAGTTTTTAAACTTGTTGAAATCTTTCATTTTGAACTAGAAAGTCTATATCTCTATTTGAAATTAATTGACAAAAATTATGCTCTCTTATAAATTTCTAGGTTTTAATTTTTAATATCATTTTATGACTAAGCATCACCTTTAACAATGAAAATAGTAAAATTCTTTGAAAAACATTTTTACAAATGTATAGTAATGTATATTAATAAAGTAAAAATAAATTCAAAAGTCTCAAAATACGATTTTCTGAAACCCTTCAAACACAGCAGGAAAGTTTCTTATTCTATAACAGTTGTCATAGCGTCCATTCTTCATTCTCAATCCCTCATTACCTTACTTACCACTAACTCCTCCAGCCTCCTATTAATATCAATTTTTGTCGTCTTAAATATACAAGTAAGAGTGACTATTCCAGTTTCCTTCATTCCATTAATATCACTGAATTCAAAAGAGAAGGCATGGAAACTTCTAAGTAATGTAAAAAAATGTTGATGGTCTCGTCTGTTCCTTATTTTTAGTAGTAATATTTAAAAATGATCAATGGATATATATAATTTGAAGCTTTGTTTCTTAAGAGATCTTAATGTTTTCAAGAACTCTTCTTAATAAAATTATAATTTGAAATATGTTCTTTACGATGGGAGCTCGAATTAAAATAATAAATCTGTTTTAATTTGGCTATATATTTGTGAAAACACGTATGTTTGCGAATAAATAAATAACATTATTAGATATACTGAAACTTGTTCTACAACCTTTAATGCACCAATTATTTTGAAGTTACTAAAACCAAAGGTATGTTAACAATTTACTTATTGAGGTAGTTTGAAACTGGATAATAGAGGACGCTCTCGTGCATGAATGTAATTCGGCAAAGTATGACCACATTTGAAATGTTTGAAAATTAACAGCGAAAATTTATACTATGCTTTACTTAAATGTTTTGCATATGTATGAAATAAACTAATTTACTGATGTCAAGGAAATGGATTAATTTATAGTGAAAGTCGCCTGTCTGACGTGTAATTGAAATTTCTATTATTCTTAACTATGAATTCTACAGTTAGCTTAAGCTAGGTATTGGACTTCTTTTGGAAAAAAGATTTTTAAAAAGCGTATGAATTTTTTTTTATATTTAGTATTGTTGGAAATAAATTACTCGGATCCCGCCAGGAGGTGCCTTGTCTCGTGTGAGTGAGAGCGCACGGGTTCATGGGTAATATTTTTGAGAATGCTCTTGGATCTTGACCGCGTAAGGCGGGTTTTTTCTTGTATTGCATAAAATTTCTCCTGACCGCAAATGCGGGTTGAATTAAAATATGGGCTGTTTGGAAGCTTGTATAGTTTTGTAAATGGTATAAATATTTGTTTATAAGTGATTGGCACGTGGATACTGTAAATAAACGTGTGATTAAAATAACTGCTCTCCCTATTTTGGCTCGGTGGATACCCCCTACAACAAGTATCAACTGAATTACAATAATCACATAAATTGTTTAAAAATATTATTGTAATAAAAAATATTAAATGTAATTTTTTTTATCTTAAAATAAGGGAAAAAAACATATTTACAATTATTATTTTTTCACAAAAGTTATTTCTCTAAAATTGTTATTTAGCGTGTGTATATGACAAATGTACAAAGCCTGAACTTGGAATTGATAATAATTCGTTATACTTGCAGAGTTGTTATGAGTCGAAATTACAGCACATGATTTTAAGAAAAATTCTCCATTCTTCTACACTAAAATGTAAATAAATCCACGTATAAATTATACGCTACACTGGTCCTAGTTCAGACTCTTATGAACAATCTGAAAAACATTTCTAGCAAATTTAATCAAAATATAGAAATGAATCGTTGAGTCATCATATTTAATTTTTTAAATGCATTAAAAATCCAATTTAAATGGAATTTAAAGTTAAGACTTGTACAGAACACAAAAATGTACATACCAGATAAACTAACCCCCTACTTTTATAAGCCACACCTTCTTCATACTTTTTTTTATATATAAATTTGATTTTCTTGCAGCTTTAATTTTTTCTGCCCATTTTTGATGATGGTAAATGAATATCGTGCGGAAACAGTTACACGATAAATATCACAGTTCTTAAAGGCATCAACTGCATGCTGCCCAGGAATTAAATGTAATGCATGTAACATTTTTAACACTTTCTTATGACCATAATTAAAATATACAACAAATATATATGCCCCCAGAGTAAATGTTTAATGGTCGACAAATACATCTCGCGATTATTTTCTACAAACAAACTCTGAAGCATTCACTGGAATGCTACACTTTTTCATGAAGACATTTTTTAATAAACTTTAATCACATTAATCAAAGTATGTAAGTTTTAGCCATTAATTTATAAATAACTATGATTTCTATACTGTATTTTTAGACAGCTATCTACATGCAAGTGTTTCGATGCTTGAAGAATTAGTGTGACGTATCAGCTTTGTTTTATAATAAATTAATAACAATTCACACATGTAAGATTCCCTATCGAATATCTACTAATATTTATTAATTCTTCACAATGATCCAGCATTTAGTTTGAGTACTAAGTATGTGGAATAAATCTTGCACTCTTACACAGCTAAAGAAAATCAAAAAGGGTTTGATTTTTTTCTATTAAGATGGGTCGGGTAATATCAACAAATGTGTAGAATCTCTCTTTCTCTCTACTCTCTCTCTACTACTACTGCTAGATATATTCCTCTCACTTTCCACTAAATCCTGCAACCATTTATTAATCTACCAGCAATCTATCTACTTCTAGCTATATTATTCATTACAATTTGATTTATATGGTAAAGGGGATTAACATAAGTCACAAATCGGGGCTCTTCATTCCGACCTGTCGGAATGAAGTATCAGAAATACCCATCAGGGCACCAGTGTATCAGAATGATGGGTATTTCTGATACCAGTGTATCAGAAATACCCATCAGGGCAATTACAGGAAAATGGACTTGCTAACCCATAACACCGTTATGGGTTAACTAGTAGAACACAAAACTCTCTGGACATACGTTTGAAAATTTCGTATTAATCGGGGCCGTACGTCAATGTTTCAATACCATCTTAGACAACTGAAAACATTAAATGATCTAATGTATTATAAAGCTTACTGAACTGTGAATTTTTTTTCGATATTATTTATACCAGCATATAGAACTGATGAGGTGATGCGAGATAGTACATTATAGATGTGACTGAATTCTATATACCAGCATATAAAACTGATAAAATTTTGTGAACTAGTACATTATAAATGTGACTGAACTCTATAACTTCTAATATATCACTTCGGTACCAGCTGAGACAACTGTACATATTAAAGGAGTTAAAATATTACAAGTTTGACTGAATTCTAAAAATACTATTTCGGCTGAAGTCCAGTAAAACGGAAGATATTATAGGAGTGGATGCATTATAAATTTGATTAAAATTTAATTAATTTAAACTTCATAAGAATTGTAATTCATTTTTAATTAAGTTCTTTTTGAAGTTTTACCTAAAATTTTTCTGACTAAATGTGCATTACATGTTTGCTAAGAAAAAAAAAACCATTTTTCTATACATAAATATTTATTTCCTACCTTTATTGTGTTGTTTCAGGAGAATGATTTCTTATTATAAAATATTGATTAAACTGTCTCACTAATAATAATAGGAATTCGATGAATTCTAATATCGTTGAATAAGTCAGTCGCAGTTTCCTTGTAGCATAATGTCTTATTCATTTTTGATATTAATTTGTGCCTTTCATCTGTTATATTATTGTGAACCTAGTTTTAATACTTTATAGAAAAAAAGAGAATACTTCTGATATAAATCTTCATGTAATATAAAAAAAACCAAGTCGAAAACTTTATATCATGTTAACTGCATTTTGTTACTTTAAGGAATTTCTCCACGATTTTTTCAGTTTTCTTCGTCTTAGACTTTTCAATCCAGAATTAAAATACAAATGGATATAGGTTAAATTTCAACATAATTGTATTCCAAAAAAATAACATTTATTTAGGATGATACTTTTCATCAGAATAATTACTTTACACTAACTCCGTAGTTACTTTAAGATATCGCTATTGGATTGGTTATAATACAAATAACTTACAATGCTAACCTATAATTTACTTCATACGGAATCATCCAAAATAATTTAGATATAATTTTAATGTTATTTCCTCCAAAAAATATAGTTACTGAGAGCAACATCAACATGTACCTTATTTTTTCCCACCATATCTCGGATTTCTCTAAGTTTTACTCAGCTCTGATTTTGTATGAACAAAGCATAACTAAATAAAAACATTTACTTCTCTTTGAGCCATTTGGGCATTATTTTACATTTTTCTATAAGGCGTTGGGCAATTCGTGATTTCCTTTTCAGAAACCTTGGAAACATTTTGGTAATTTTAAATGTATACAATCCCAACTTTTTACCAACCAGATGATACATGATTTGGTAAATTAGACGAAGATAAGGAGTGAAGTGAATCAAATTAGAGATAGTGACATAAAATTAAAATAGAATTGAAAGAAAGAGAAGGGAGATAGAGAATAAAGATAGGCTGTTACATGTTGTAGATTAGAGTAAATCCTCGCAATTAATAGTTGGGATTGATATGAGACGGAAGTGATTCATGATCAGCATAAGACTCGAATCTACTATAATAGAGAAGTGCTTATATTAAAATGAATGATTTAGTAAGCGAAGACTTTATTATTAGATTTTAAATAAGAATTAACTGGGTTAAGAAGGATTCGAGATAGAGGGATCTTTCATTTTATTTGATAGGTAATAAAGTGTAATGTTTTGATCCTGCGTGTCTTGAACAGGAGTCTTGAACTTGCGACTTTGGGCTATTCGCGGGTTTCTCTTCACTAACCTTGGGGACTTTAATTTAGATTACAGTTTCTTCCCAACCAAAATGAAACGTGATTAGTTAAATTAGAGGCAGGTAGAAATAAAGTGAAGCGCTGTAAATAGGAAAGTATATAAGCAAAGCGAGAGTGGCACGATAGAGGTTGAGTGTCACTAGCATTGAGTATATGCCTTATAGGTGGTAGCCGAGATCAAGAATGGTTACGAGTGAGAACGATCGTGGTAAAGCCAAGAATCAAGTCAACTTCAACAAGGAAAGTTGTTATTATATTTGGTTTAGTTATGGCACAAGAGGCAAATAAGAATATTATGTCGTCACAAACTTATTGACTATTTAATTAGAATTTAAGATGGCTATAGAGTTAAATAATACGTAAATACAACCCAAATATATCGTTTCAAATAAATATAAAAAAAGAACGATGGGTGATTGAAAAAAATTCTGCTATTATCTTAACATATATATTTTTTATTTCTTAGTCGATTTCAAATTTCTTGATGTACTTACAAGTTATAATTTTTCTTAATATATATATATAATTATATATATATATATATATATATATATATAAAATTTATTTATATATATACCCAGATATCGATGGCGTGCTGAAAATTGGCGCAAAATATTGAGAAGAATTAGATACCGTGTGGCGTCATTGCACACATTATTGTTTATTGCGTCATTCACCTGTTCCCAAAGATGAAAATGGGATATAAAATTTGATCTGAGGATGAGATGAAAGGTGCCAATAAAGGCTAATACTAACATCTACCACCGAAACCTTTTTTGACTGGTTTGTCCGACTAGATACGTCTAGACTTGAGCAAATCGATAAGGTTACTCCCAAAATTTAAATAGTGCATTATATAGAAAATAAGAACGCAGATTACAATATACAACAATAATTGTGATAATAGGATAACAAATTTTAAAAAAAAGTTATGTTTATGGAGACATTATTTTTCAAACGTCTAGTATATCATCATGAATTATTAGCAATTACTGAATAGAAAACAGATTTTCAAAAGTTTTATTAGCAATATTAGATTTCATTTATGAGCTGAAAGAGACCTTATAAAATGTCGATTCCTTTCTCTATCGGGAACTTTTATTCATTTCAATTTCCATTCAAAAGACGACAGCTTTAGAGGAATAAATTTGTTGCAATACCCAAACACTAAGAAACGTTCACCTCCACCTATTTTGATTAGGTAATATCGAAAGCGGAATACAGAAGCATTAACGCAAACAATTCTATTCATTAAAATGGATTTTGAGACCCAAATGTTTGCTTAAATTAATTGACGGAATCCAAGGACATAAAATAATTGCCCTGTATGATTTCGTCTTGAGTCATAGTAAGGTTTCGACTTTAATTACGTCGAATAAGCGCTGATATGTGAATTTCATTTGACACTTTCTCCATGGGATTATTGTCGAGAAAAGGCAACTGAAGATTTATTGAAATTCATCTGCTATTGTTCACTGAAGGAAGTAAAGTTAAAATTTAAATAATTTCTAGAAGTTCTGAGGAATTGAGGCTGCATTTTTAGTTAGTTCTCAAACACTGTATTGGTAAAAATTTATACAATTGGAATATTAAGAAATGTTTCAAAAAATACAACACATTAAGACATCTTTATAAGCAGTGAATCTTTTAAGTATAAGCAGTGAATATAATAAGTATTAAACATATATTCTACTCATTATTAAAAAAATTCTTTTAAAATTCAATAGTAAGTGATTTTTGAAAATTTATAGACTTCTTATAAAAATATTGCAATTTTTAATTTTAAACTTGAAACGTTAGTGCATAGAATTAAAAAGAGTTGGCCTATCAAATTTGTAGATTTTGATAAAATTAATTAAAATAAGGAAATAATCACATAATATTTGTACCTTTATTTGACTCAATTTAAGTGGTTTACACTAAATAAATTAAAAGGAGTGTGGAATATCTCTGTTATCCGATCTGTCTGACATCATAAGAATTTGTCACATCGTAAGTTTTGATGTTCAACTTAATTCAAGCACAGATAAAGTACTTAAAATAGTCACATATAGACAGTTCATGAATCTGGTCATTAACGTTTCGCAAAATCTACTTATTATTTCTCTAGCAAAGGAAATGCCCTCTACCACACACTGTTCAATGTTCTTTCCTGTGAGTTTCAACAACTTCTATGATAAATAAGAGAGAACCGAAACACAATGCGAGTAAACCCAGCAAGGAGTAATTCGACAGTGAATCATGTTCTTCAAGACCATGTTTCATTCGGTAAGAAAGAAGATGGAAACTTAAATATCAATTCCGAAAAAATTCCTTGATGTTAGTTAAGTAATGTGTCACGAAAAGCTCATGTCACACTAGCATAATAACTGATTAGTAACTATATCATATTTCATAATGTCTTGAGTTGTATAAATAAAGTTTAAAGGTGAAAAGTGATTAATCTGAAATCATTTATTTAATAAATACAATAATAATGTTTCGGTACTAAAGAACCTGAAACAAGAAAATGTAGTAGGTTTTATTCTTGTATAACCTTTACTTAAAATTTAGCACAAATAATTACTATGAGAATACATATGTAAAATAATTGCGCACATATGGACCCTCCCGCTACTTTATTAGGATTCTGATCCATCGAAATTCACTAATTGATCAATAAGAAAATAGTTAGGCAAGCATTTCTTAAAATCACTTTTATTTCTGTCAAAGGTACTCAAAAATAAATGTTTCTGTTACGAATGAGAAGTAGTAATTAACACGCGCCTTCAACCAAAATTATATGAAAAAACACATCTTCTTTTCACTACCACAAAAATAAATCCGAATAAAGAACAATGCTTATACATTGGGTCGCAGTCCCATATCGACTATACAACGATCATTTAACTTTCTGGCTTAGATGTTGTGTGCGCAATAACTTCAGAAAACTTCTAACTTTTCTCAGTATTTAAACATGTCCAATCTCTCTATCCCATACCCTACTTTCATTACTCACTGTACTTCTAATACTTGTAACAATGCTGATACACAGTTGATATACAAGATGAGATTCTTAAATGAAATAATGTCATAAAGTAGCATAAAAGATCAATCGAGAGCGGGATTTGTGAGAACTCGTTACAAATATAACGATGAAACATTGTTTTTCTGAACTGAAAATAAGTTACAAGCATTGCTTAAAATTAGTTTTTATGAAAAATATTTCTTTAAAAGGTAAGTTTTCGTGTTGAATATACTATTTGTGGATGTATGAAATGATAAGTATTTTTAATATTTTTATATCTTTATGTTATTCGTGATTTGTATTTAAAATAAATAATATTTTTAAAAATGTAGTTAAGTAATTAAAACAAAAACGAATGTTCTTAATTATAAATAAATATTTAATTTTCAATACCTTTCCTTTGATATCTGAAAAAACGCGGTTGCTATAAAATGACAATATTCTATGATGCAAGAAAATGAATTATTAAGGAAGTTTTAAAAAAAGATGAAAACTTTCAAAAATATTTACTCATAAGATTAAAACATACGAGTATTAGTATATTATGTGCAATTACGAAATGTGAATATTTTAATAAAGAAAAAAAAGATAATTTCTAACATGAAAAATTTAATTTTTGTTACAATTTTGGTCTAAACATGTTGTAAAACACGCATTTATGTCAAAAACATCTCTGACATGTATTAGCTTGTGTACATTCTTTCAATGCGTGCATGACAAAGGTTTGAAAGCTTCATACCCATTGCATAACAAATCTATCGTTATGATATACATTCGAATATTAAGCACACTGTTTAGTAAATATGTAGGTGTATCGGAAAGTGTTAATTAATTTTGAGAAATAACCGAGATATCTGGATAAAATTGAAGTGAATATTGATTATTAACTATGTACGTAATTGTATAGATTACGGCTATTCAAGTTGAATAGTTTGATTTTAAGTAATCGTAGAATGAAGTAAACCTCACTATGGAGAAAACAAATTTCGAATGACGATTTCCTACGATGACAACTTTCGGAAGGACAAGAAACTCTCAGAGAAGTGAATGGTGAAATGTTGAGAAGTCTTAAGAATATAATAAAAAAAATTAAGTGTCTATCTCAATTATTTTTATTCACTATTAAAACTTTTGAATACTGCGGATCGCTTCAATTTAAGGTTCCTAGAAACCGAACAAATCCATATGAATAGCCGTAAATTAAAGCATTATGTACATGAAAATAATTTAATGTACATGAAAATAATTTAATGTGAAGTGTAAATATTATCTGCATATTTAGATTATTTCTTAATAATACTTGAAACCTTACGACACCTCCACGTAACATATATTAGCATAAATGAAATAATCTTTCCTGGGAAATTTAATACACAACTAGTTTAAATGGAACTATATGACATCAGTAAAGTTATACAATAAAAATAATGTTAAAACAGTTTAATAATATTTTTCAGAAATTTTAATTCTCAAGAGACAACAAAGCTATCGTTTTGAACTTTAGAATTTTTACTGAAATACCTTATTTTGAAGAAAAAAATGACTAACATTAAATTAATTTAAATAATCATTTTTAAACTTTTGCAATCCTCACTTAAATATGGTTCTGTCTAATTAATCTACTAATGATGTGCTCCTCTCATTTTTATTCAGCTGTGCTTAGGAAAAGCATTAGCTCATTAAAAAACAACGAGCAAGCTACGTGATATATTCTTCTATTCCACATACATTCATAACATCATAAATCCTTGAAAGAGATATTCAGCCCATAGTCTGAGGAGCCCATTAGACCAGTCGCAGAGCGTCAGATATGCTGCTCGTTTTCCAGCGAATGATAAGAGCATTTAGTGGAATAAACTCTCATCTTCATACGAGTAGTTCCTCTAACAAAGTCTAAGTAATATCTAAATAAATCGCATTGGTTAGTAATCGGAAGCTACTCGTATTCCAGTTTAACATAAATACGTAGTCGTATGCATTTCACGGCTTAAGATTTAATCAATGCGGCTGTGCACGAAGCTGGTAAAATTCTGATTTAAATCTAATGTAACGTTATTTAATTTTAAATTTGCTTTAGAGAGGTACGTAACTGTAATTAATTATGGATGTATATATGAGTCAATTTATCTTTATATGAAGAGAGACATGCAACTTTGTTTAAGAAGAAAAATTATTAATAATAATATATTTGTGGTCAAATTTTAAATATTTAACACGCTTCCAGAAAAGCATAGTTTTTTAGATTTATTAATTTTTTTAAAACATTAATTACTGTCTACTAACATCCCATATTGTTTTTTTAATTATATTATTTTAATTACGTTTTCTGTTTTTGAAATGAAGCACAAGAGAAGGATTTAGTAACTCTTGAAATTATATTATGGTTAAAAATATCTGAAAAATTTAGAAGTTTTTAAGACATGGATGTTACAATTATTATTTATGATTAATATTTCAGGTATAGGAATGTTTAATTTGGATAATATAGTGTGAATTTAAATTTGGTAAATAAAGGGCTTGAAAATTGATGAAAAAGTAACTTATACTTTAAAGAGCATATATATATATATATATATATATATATATATATATATATATATATATATATATATAAGTTTACTTTTATAAGAAAAAGTTCCCCCTTTTTTTTCTTGTTCAGTATAAAAATATTGCATTCACAACGTTATTAAAATTGTCTGAGTGGCGAAATCTATAAAATTTTGAATATTCCTCTTTTCTTCGTTGGAGATAAAGCGCTTTTAGTAAAAAAACCAATGTTATTTAAATGGGAATGTATCTGTTATTTGTAGATCTATATATAAATATTTTCTTCTTTTGCAAGAGGGAATAATAAGCAGTTCATTTATAAGAAAAATTTTATTCATTGTTCATATAACGATGTCTGTTTCTATTTGTGGTTTGTCGATTTGACAGTTTTTTGACTAGAATACTACAAAATGGTGATAGAAGATAAGAAAAAGACGAATATATTTCAAAGAGAATAAAGGGTTATGTTTGTATTTCTTGTCTCAAGATAAAATAAATAACTTTAAAGAAATTTGAAACCTGATTTCAAATTTCGTTTTCTTTAAGTAGAAAAATCATTTTTTTGGTTAACTGTAGATTTTAGAACAAAAAAAAAATATTCTGTAATTTTTTCTGGGAAGCGTTTTCTTAAAATTTTAAATTCATATTTAAGATGAGAGTATATCATTTTGAAATATTAGAGATATGGTGCTGTGATTAATATAAAGCAAAACTCCAGTGAAATTCTTATGCGCAGTTTTGGTTTTCATAATCTTGTCAGAAGTCAGATTGTTGTGCAGTATAACACACAATTTCCTGTGGGTCTCAAATTTGCCTAGATAAGTCGTCCTTTATTTACATAAAGTCACATAACATCTTCAAACATTAAATTACCTTTTTAAAATATAATCAAATATTTTTGTCAAATATTATCTTTAATAAATTAACGGAAAAAAAATTTCTCGTTACTTTTTGGTGCCTTAATAAGAATCTCATAATCATGAGAATTCAAGTTGTCGTATAGTATAACGAATAATTTAAAGTATAATTCATATCCGTCTATACGAGTATAGTTAGTCGTTTCTTTACTTTAAACCAAATATTATTTTTGTTAATAAATTTTCTATTGTAAAATGTTATCATATTTTATTTTGTTATAAATCATCAAATATATCTTTTGCCAAATGTTATCACGTTTTCATATTTTCATATTATGAAAACATTTCTTTAGTTACAAATTATCACATTTAATTTTATTATAAATTATTAAATCAACACGTTTTTCCAATGTTATCTTTAATTAATGAAAGTATTTTCGAAGCTTTATATATTATCAGTATAACTTCCGGCTGCAATTCCATTTAATAAAACGGAGCTACATTTTGGATGGAAAATATCACAATTTGTTTTATATTTCGATAATAAAATAAACAAATACAGAATGAATTAAAATTATGAAATATTTATACACTATTAATAGTATGATTAACAGTTAACCTATCAAATTAATACAAATATACACATAATGTCATATTGTTGTTACAAATCTCCAAAGACCAGACAGGCTACATTAGAAAAATCTGTTTCACTTTCTCTTTCCAATATCGTCAGCTCCAGGTATTCGATACTTCTTCCTGTCGATAATCACTTTAATACATCCAGTATCTATATCAACTTCATCTTTACTCACAGAACTTTATATATAACAGAAAAAATAAAAATAATTACAATTCATTCGCAATGCGAGGTTCTCAATTAAATAACGTCATACAGAAGTCGAAAAGTTTATTTGAAGAAGAAACCCTGTGAGAAAATATTTAAAAATTTAACATTTTTGACAATGAAAGTACGAATTTCTATGCAATAATTGTGACATCAGACTATTCCTAGTCACCTCTTGTGCCATAGCTTAACTCAATGTATTAACACTAAAAGTCAATAAGTCAATCAAAGTGACGTTATACAGGTACACACTGTATTTATTGACTAATTGCTAATATAACGACAGACTCTTTTCACTAATGTCGATCTGAGGCTGTCTTGATTTCTAACATTCTTTAAACAGCCGATAACTTGTAATAATTCTCGGCTCCGACTTCGACTCTGGAACAATTGACAAACACTAAAAACAATTGACTTCTATCGTGACTCTCAAGCTGAGTTTATAATTTTCCTACCTCCCTTGCTTCACTTCACTTCAACCTGCTTTTTATTTGAATATTCATGTTTCATTTTGGGTTGGGCAGAGGTTGTTTAGATAAAGCAATCAATCTTAATTAAAAGTCCCCAAGGTTAGTTAAGGGAAAACCGCAAATAGCCCAACGTCACATAATTCGTTAGAACGAAAAAAAATAAAGTGATTTTAGGTTTATCTTAAGCAAACTATATTTCTCGAACAATAACAATACTTTTTGAAAAGAAGAATGAAGAGTGATATATATTATCACAAAAATTATCATAGACAAGGAGGAAATATCTTTTGCTGTCTTTTTGAACCATAGCTTTAAGCCTGAAAGCTGGGTGAAATCTGAAATAATGCATTATCAACCTATTATATTGAATAAACGAAGATGAAAACCGAGAGAAAGGTAAATAAGTAATAACGTGTGAATGCGTTTTTTTTCTTTCAATCTTTTCGACACCTTCAAGTTTCATTTCTACGCATTTTTCTTCTACAAGAGGTTATTTCAGAAGAATTACCTCAAATTAAATTAAATGGTATAAATAATTTTTTGAAAAGTAAGCTGAGCTATATTGAGAAATATGTGCATTGCAGGAGCAATTCTTATAAAAAGTATAGCAATATTGGATAAAAATCCACTAATTTTTGAAAATGAGTTGCAACGTTGTACATGTAAATAAGAAATACTTTCAAATTACATGACTTATGCAAAAACTGAAATTTTTGTTCATGCCGATAGATTTATTATTAGCGATTCTTCACAAATATGGAATTTGTGAAAATAAATGAGTCGCTTTTTTCCAGATATTAATTTTATTCTTTCTATTATACTGAAATATTTCATTTCAATTTAATAGAAACATAAAATCTGAAATTGTTGTTTGGATAAGCTCATAATTTTCTTTAAATATTTAAAGAAAGAATACATTAAAAAACAAATATAAATGCATATTTTAATACTGTTATACTAAATAATACTGTTTTTATAAAAAAGAATTTAAAAAATATTATTAATTGCGCACTGCTGTTATCAATTTGCGCTACAATCGCGCTTTGTCTTAGAAGTAGATTTCTATTCAAATAGTAAAATTTTACATAATTTACAAATTCTCATTATAGAACATCTTTGGATATGTAGATGATTTTTAAAATATATTATTCAATGCGATGTAATCTAAAATAATTTTATAATTAAAATAGGTGTGAAGTTCCGGAAAGGAACAGAAAACTCAAAAACAAAAGTACCCATATTAAGAATAAGAAATGTTTGGAATTGGGAATGAGGTAATTTACTGTAGTATCATTGTCTATAAATCCTTCCCCTACCCTTTTTCTAAAAGGCCGGCGAAGAGTAAGCTGAGGCCTTATTGAGAAATGCGTGCATTGCGGGAGCTGCTCAAATAAAAAGTATATCAATATTGGAAAAAAATCCACAATATTTCGCATCCCAAAAAATCATCACCATAATGTTTCAAACCATCTTTTCCTTCTTTCTAACAATTTTTTTCATGAAGTAGCCTATTGGTTTGATTGTTGCTTGGTTTTCGTAGTATAATCATTGGTATTAAATAGATTTCTAGAAGTCGATATCCTGGAACTATTCTTTCTCAATATGAGTGACATATAAAAAACTTTTAACTTTTTTAACTTTAACTATTAAAATTTTTCACTTTTTCACTAATCCACTTAACATATTCATTCTTCACTTATATCTTGGTTTCACTTATCTTTCTCATACTTTTCCTTAATAATGAATTTTCTTTTACTAATAAATTTTATCTGGTACTTCTGTGTTCTTACAAACTCTCATTCCTTACTTTTCTTAATAATAACATTTTTAAATAACAGTACCTTGATAGTTATTTACTTTTCTTACTTTAGTTTATTTATTTATTAACTTAGCTTACTTTCACATTTTTCACTTATCTTTAAACTTCATATGAGATCAGACGCCCTCTTGTTAAGTAATAACAAAAATAATTCTTTTATTCCTTAAAATCCTGTGGCATCACCTTCGTGACTTGATTACTTTTAATACTTCAATCATTACGGGATCCACAAACTTTCGAGTATCAACTTGCTTATTTATACACTGAGATGCTACTTTGAGTCGTCTGCGTTTCTCAGCTAGGATTCTGGTTCTGTTTTGAGGGGTTTGTGTAAGTGACATCTTACACTTGTTTTTTTACAAAAAACGCCTCCTATAGGCGGGATTTAAGCACTTAGATAACAGACATAAAGAAATAATCGGAGTATAATGATGGACCCAAGTCTCAGTGATGTTGACAACGGATACCAAAATGATGTCAAACGCTGACTAGGCTGCAGTCAAATTATGATTAAGAAACAAATGACTTCAAAATCAAAACTAATCAATAATGAGTGTCACTTGGCGCCGTTTATTGATAGAAGCATACAGTGGTAACAAAAATGTGCCTTAGTGAAACAAAGTTACTTTTTGAAACAACTTCATAAGTAAATGTTTTTTTCCGATAATTAGTAAAACTGATTTTTCGAGACAATGGGAGAGGTTACAAAATGATCCGTGTAGGTGGAAAGGAGAGAGATGATGTGATGTAAGCTTGGAGACTCATCTCAGTTACCTGTGAGTCGTTAGTGTGAGTAGATATCACAAAAAAGCGAAAGTGTATTTAGGGCTTGCGTTGATAATGAAAATACCGTGAAATATTTTGCAGAACTGTGGAATTAACTTTTGCCCAAATCTGAACAAATCTACTCTAGTTACATTCGAGATGATCCATTAGATTTCTGGGAACGATATAATGACCAGAATTCAAGATTTTGAATGGCATAAAAACGAAAAGATGGCGAGGAAAACGTCAAGTTGGAGGCGAAAGATGTGATCCATAAGAAGTTTGTGCTTATGGGAGAAAGAGTGAATTTTATGCTAGAGTACTGGAGTGCTCGAGGATTAGATGTAAAACGCCGATATTCAAATACTTCATCATAAATGTGCGCGTAGACCCTCTATGAGAATTATAAGAGAAGCAGTGATTGAATCTAAATTCTTAACGATGTTCAAACCATCTCGCATTCCACATGTGGCATACTCCGGCTTCGTTTTATTCCATGGGATAAAAAAGCCGAAAATCATTTTCGTTCGGAAATAGATTCGAAATGACTGTAGAGATTCAAGGGGATTCAGACTTATCGTTACTTTCTTCCGCAATTTGAATTAAAAAAAATGCAAGCTGTGTATTTATGCAGGAGGAAAATCTTTTTTAAAATCATTATTTCACTGTATATATATCTCCAATAAAGTATATTTTTTTGTGATTTCTAACCAAATATTTATTGAATACTTGTATATATATTCTCACAAGTAGCAGTTATAAAAAAAGCTAAGTTTGCTAAAGTCTTATTTATGAGCCTTCAATTATTTGATCTCATGTGTGGTGGTTTGGTGACTAAATTCCACACTAGTTATCAAATGTGCAAACGAATTATTCCAATGTTAAATAAAACATTTCAAAACCAGTAAGCTGTTGAGTTTGATTGAAAATAACAAGAGAGATATTGGTGACGGACATCTTGACTTAGAAGCATAGTCAAGAAACGAGGAATACATCTGAGCTGCACAACATCCTTTGCATTCTCTACACCATCCCATTAGGACTTGAAACTACGATTTGACTGAATATTGTCGTTTTGTACAGAAATTTAGGGAGTTTATTTATATATATATATATATATATATATATATATATATATATATATATCGTTTAATCTTCATTCTTAATAAATAGCGAGGCGGAGGATAATGTACTAAAATGATAGTGTTTATAAAAATTTAGATAGACTGGTAATGTACTAAATAACGTTTCTATTCCCCCAAGGGATATCGAGCAGTGGCCTGGTTCAATTATTTTGTTTATCTTTGTTCACTTAGGAACACTCTTCATTTAATCTGTGGAGCACGGCAATACTCAGCGATATATACTGCTGGCCATAAAAATTGTAACACCAGGAAATAAATAAAAAACAGATGTTCATTGTAAGTAAACAATATGGTATGAGTACAAAGTAATGAAATTTGCAAGAAGTTTGGAGGTTTACAGTGATGCGAAATTAGTGGAAACATCTGCCCCCCCCCTGGCTGTTAAAACGTCCCTTTCCCTTTTAGGCATGGAGTCCAACTGAGGCTTGGTAGACAAAATAGGGAAATTCATTCCATGCTGCTTCACGTCTATGATAAACTATATCAACCGTATTAACTGGAGAGGTGTGGCAGACTAGTCTCTCAGAATCCCATGACCAGATATTTTCAATGGGTGAAAGATTCGGAGGCATTGCTGGGTCAGGGTAACAATCTAATACTCAGTGAATGGATGAAGGTAGGAACACGATGTGTAACATGTGTCTTGCATTATCTTGTTGGAAGCTAGAGTTTGTCAGGAACTACAACAGGACGTAAGATGTTAGAAATGCCCAGATTCGCGTTCAAATTACCATCGATACGAACTACAGATGTGCGCATCGTGTACACAATGGATGCTCAAGCCATCAGAGCAGGCGCAGTGTCCATAAGCCGGTATCAAATGGAAGCAAGAGACAAGTGGTCTCCTCAGAGTGTCCAGACACATATACAGCCATCAGATTATGGCACGTAAAACTGGGACTCCTTTGGATAGAAGGCATCGCTCTCTTGTACCTAGCACTGTCATTTGGCGCACCAAACTCGCCATTACTCTTTATGCCTTATAATAAAGGGAAACCACAGTAATGGTCACCATGCTGACTGACCACGCTGTTGCAAATGCCGTCTCATCGTACGAGCGGATACTGGGCGTGCTGGAAACATGCTCATTTCCTGACTAATGGTCTGTGACGTGGTTGCACGATTTTGTAGGGCCGACCTCTCAGTACGTCTATCCTTTTGGATGTTAGTCATGAGAAGGCGTAAAGATCCTGAACTCCATTCAGTATGACTTTAAGCAATACGATTGATTATATATTCGCCTGACAGTGGTTGATTTTCAACCAGTGCGTCAGGCAATATCACGGAACGATAATATCGTAATGAAATTCAGATCGTGTAAAATATGTTTCCAAACAGAAAACACTGATTGGTAAGAAACAGACAAGATTTATCCAGATGTATGTAAGGTGTTTCTTAGTAATAAGTCAATTTTTACTGTACTTCTCCGTGTCATAGAATTTAAAATACACCGAAGCAATTGTCTGTTATATAGATCGGTCGCGAGAAGTGTCCTTACCTCTCTTATTAATTATATAAGAGAGCTTATTTCATTACAAAGAGAGGAGGAAGGGAACGTAGAAAATATTAAAGAGAGAATATTGATGAAGCCACTGTAAATAATTGTTTATCAAATATGAGAACGGCAATTTCTGTTTTCATTTTCATGATAATGATAAAATACATTTTACAATGTGTAAGAGATTTCTCATGCATATTTCCCTTCGACTAAACTTTTTGGATGTTAGATTATATTATTTTATTTGACAACCCCTTGTGAATGAAGATTTACTTGTGTAACATAGTAATACTATGTTGAAGTGTAGTGATTATGATATAGTAGAGAGATAAATAATAAAGTTTATAATCACGATGATTTTAAGCAGATAGAGAGATATTAGAAAGTTTGGATAAATAGAATGGACGTGTTCTTGCTGTTATCGTCCGCTTGTATAGAGCACTTTGTAAGAAGTGTCTGTGTAAGAAATTTGCACATAAAATACCTCTTTGACAAAGAACAATCTAGAGAGAGAGAGAGATCTTCACAACTTGTCGCAGGGATTCATACACTAAAATTAAACTGTATTGCTCACCGATATAATGCGATAAAAGCGTGCAAGAATAAAGTCAATTGTTATTATTAACTACGTCTTTTATTTGTTTGAATTTTAAAGACAAAAAAGGGAGCCAAAGGGCAACTAAAGTTTGAGCAATAAGTAAACGAGAAGTAATGAAGTTATTAGTTTAGAAAGAAGAATAAGAAGGGGAAAAAATTTGCAAATTAAATGAGGAAATAGGATATAAGTACCAAAAAAGAAGTATGTGTTCTATAAGTGTGTGTACTGTGAAGGAAGAACAATTTAACACTTGGTGTTTTGTGACTGGAGAGTATGCGATTGAATAAATTGAATTTGGATTTATTCCTGACTCGAACTCACGATTTAAACTATTTCACTAATACTTATTCTGATTTTCTTTTGTTGGGAACACTTGAAGATTTCTGCTCCACATTGGTAATAATGGAGTTCTGCATCATTTTAAAAATCATCTGATAAAAATACCGTATGATAATTTTAATAGTGAAGGGGGCCTGTATCATCGTATTAATACCAATTTGGTTTTCTCTGCTGATTCCTTCATGAGTAAACATTTAATGAATTACGCTGTTCAAGGCATTGATTGTTACGAAGAAAAGTAGTCTCAGATGTAGTACTGAAAACTACTAAAACAATTTGATATTCAATGCATTAAAGAATCAAATTATATAACAAATGTTTGGAATTAAATATATATTAAATAAGGGGTTTTTGTATCTCCCTGTGCAATAGATTCTGACCTGATGAGATGACTAATTTGATGAGTCCAAGAGATTTACTCATGATTTAAATAAGTGTCATAAAATTTCTGTTGACCCATAAATGCGAAGATAAATCAGTGTATCAAAATATGCTTTAAATACACTTGAAATTGATATTAGCATGAGAATTTATTTTTTAAAGAAATATTGTGAATAAAATGGAACAAGAGTTAGACGGGAGACCAGAAAATCCTTTGTCCATAAACTTAAAACAGGAATGTATACAATATAATTCTTCACTCGTTTTTATGTATAAAGGTAAAGAAGTACATTCATCAGTAGCACTGGCAAGTCATTCTCTTAAATCCTACACAGCGACCACCTTTTCTATAGGCGACGTGCTTACAATGCCGATCACATTCTCCCTGATGTCCTGGACATCCAAACCTTGCATCCACTAGAACGGAGCCTGAAACAACATTTCAATTTTATACATATAAATATACTCTGGAATCAAGCTATATTTTAAGAAACCTTAACACACACATACACACATTATAATTAATACATTATAATTAATACATTAATGCTAAGAGAAGTAATATATATCACAAAATGGATATAATAAACATTTATCATTGCTTCTAAAAATAAAGGTAAGCAGGAATTCTATCGCGCAATCGAATTTTTAGATGCACACCATGAGCATTAAATAATAGCATGAAAGTATCAGTTTCTTCTGAATATTTCACTACAAAATTACAGATTTTTTAACTAATTAACTTTAATTGAGAGATTTTTTCATGTAAACAGTATGTTATTTAAGAAACAGATAGAAGCTTCAATCGGAAAAAACAGGCAGCCAGAAACTTTCAAAACTAAATTGAGTCATGTCAAAATTTTCACAACAAATCAGTCAGTATTTTCTTTTTAACTAGAACATGTTTCTCAATAAATTTCATTAATCGGAATTTCATAATCGATCACAATGAGGAAGATTTAAAATGTAACTTGGATAGAAAATAGAATTTGGATTACACTATATAAGGACTAGTTATAAAACAAGAAAAGTTTGAGGTTAGTTTAGGAAATAAGAGTACTCAATTTCTTAAAATTCTAAAGAGCAGTATATTTTTGAAAAGTTTACAAATTCGTATGCGTACATCAAACACTATATTTTGAAGTAATCGCTTTTCTTTTTAATGCTCCTTGAGAGAGGAGGAATGAACTATCTTACACATTTCACAAAACCCCTTCTCCCCTCCTGTTTGTCCGTTGTTTAATTATCGCAAAAAGCCTTTTTCATCAATAAATGACTCCTGAAAGAATAAAATATGAATATGTGAAGGTGTCAGTTTAGCGTTGTGAGAGGGTTGGTTAATGTTACAGGCAAGTATGTCCAAAAGTTGTATTCGGGCGTTGAATGTATGGGTACATGCATTGTCAAACAATAAACACACTTTGTTCGTTCTCTTTCCTCATTTTCTGTTTTGTATCAAATTCCATATTTTTAAGGCATATCAGCACAATTCCCTTTGATGCAAAACTTCAATCAGGAGAATCCTTTTAAAATTCTCCAAAATTTAGAATATAGAATTTATGATTAGATATAAATTGTATATTCTATATTTTTCCAAAATATAGAATTTATGATTTTTCGAACTAAGAAAACGGTTTTGAATTTTTCTGGCAGATTTACACTTACGTTAGCACTTATATACATTAGTATGGTTCTCTATACATTCCATGTTTGTAGTTCTTATCTTGTTAAAATTTTAGACGCGTTTCTTTCTCTAGAAGAAAACGGATTATACTCCTGAACTCGCAGCTGGTGAGATTTGTAGAGATTTGGGATCACTCACCTATCAAGCTGCAGTAACTCTACCACTGTGAGAACAAGTTGGATATTCTGGTAATGCAAGTAAAGTGAACTAAAGCTGAAGTGAACCCAAGTCCTGCTACCGCTATTTAAAGTAGAACTGGAAAGCAAGCAGTGATAGAAAGGATTTCCGGAGGGAGTTATCTGGTACTTTTTTTCCTACTTAGAACTTTCTTTGTTATTTTGATAGCTGTCTGGTCGTCAGCTTATGTTTTCTTAAATTTAAGCTTCTTTTAAATGTTTTTTTAATAAACTGTTGTTGTTAGAGTAGGTGGTTGCCTATCTTCTTGTATAACGTTTAAACATCTTATGATTCGGATTTCGTTGGATAACACTAACCGCAGAATCGAAATCAAGACACCATTTTCAACATGACATTAGAACAAGTGTTTTCAAATGACTGAGGCGTGCGAGCACATCCAAGACGTTGATTTGTTTGCAGTGTAGCCAGCGTTGTTGAAAAAATTTGTTTTTGAACGTCATAAGCCCAGTACTCATTTTTTGGACAATTCTCACATGATGCTTATTTGTACAAAATCAACTCCCTTAATTAGCTTGATTTTTTTTATTAAACGTAATATGCATTTAAAAATTTAAGTTAATAAATCATGAGGCCTTATAAGTGATTCACTTTATTTCGTTGTTATTTCGAATAAAATTATGTCAGAAAATGAAGGGTGCGTTTTAATTGTTCGCTTTTTAAACAATTAAAAAGCGAACAATTAAAACGCACTGTAAATATGCTGCACAATTTATTTTATAATTTTTCAGTTACACTCAATAACTAAATATAGTGAAATAATCACGTTATAATAATTTCACTTTGTTTATTGCTTTTTATATAATCTCTTATGACCCCAAAAATGTCGATTAATTATATTAAAATTTTTGGACGTTATAAATTTAAAAATTCAGCTCTTAATTCTGAACAAGTTAATGTACTTTGATTATTCTGGTACTTAAATAAGAATTTGCAAATAATTTTTTTAAAGATTAACTTTTTGGCTTGAAAGATTAAATATATTTAAAAAATTAAGAAATAAATTAAAAAAATACTGAAAGCAAATGGCATTGCTTAGTTAGATGTCTGTTAAAAATGTGTGCGGTTACCTCAGTTAAACGGCACCAAAACTAATTTTATACTAATTCATTAGTTAGTTCCTGATCTTGCAACTATTTGCTTCTAAATTTAAAATTTATTATTATTACATCGATTTATCATTGCAATTTTGAGTGGAATTTATATCCTTGATCAAACCTGGATTCATCATTATATACTGGAAAACGTGTAACAATACAACAGTGGTTAACTTCTGGTACATTTATTTCAAAAATGATAAAAATGATCTCATTGATTGGAAAAATTATGACAATGGATTTATTGGATTCGAATAGCTTTATTCTTAGGAAATAGAAAACTGATCACTGGACTAGTACATAGAGTTGCCCTATTCCTATTCCTATTATCTATTGCAGTAAATAAAACCCAATTTTCCTTCAATATTTTTACGTGTGCATGTGAAATACATTTTTCCATGTACGTGTGACATGTTTCCATTCATGTACATATGACATGTATTAATACATGTACAATACATGTGACATGTATTAATACATGTACATGTGACATGTATTAATACATGTACATGTGAAATGTATTACTATATGCACATTTGAATATATGTATTAATACATGTGTATATGAATAATTAAGGGAATTAATTGTAAAAAAATAAATTTAAACATATACCTAATTCTGTTCTTACACGATAGAGACGATCCTGAAGAATATGTGAAAAAAATTAATGTAAGAAATATATTGTAGGTATAGAAAAATAAAGATTGGTTCCAGTCTTTAGAAATCTGTAACAATAATTCAGTACCTTTTCGCTTTTGTAATAGATGAATTATGTGACATTTTGTAAGGGTTTCTGAAAAATATTTCAGTTATAATTAATCAAACCAAAGTTTTAAGAATATAAATTACCATGTACTGACTTTTACTCAAAATTAATAAATATATATGTTCCATCCTTGGTTGGGTATGTGATGAAAACGTAGAATAAGATAAAAAAAAAATAAATAAAGATTGTAACACTGTAATTTACCACTACCTTCCATGTACTATTAATCGGTAGCCAGATGGCGCCACATGTTCTTTTGGTGAGAAGGACAACTAGCGAGGGCAAGCTCGATCGAAGGCGAGAGATTTCGTAAAAAAGAACGATGGAGTGATGTTCGTGAATCTGTGTTTTATATATGTTTTGTATCCTGTCTTGTGTTGTGGAATGTGTCGAGCATTAAATAATATTTGTTTCTGAAACCATCCCGGATGTGCATTATTTCGTCTTGAAATAATTACAACATTGGAAGGATTACAAAATATAATAGTTGGCTCATTTGTGCGCCCGCACGCGTTCTCATTGTTCTTCGTGTTGAAAGGAACAATTTTTTTTTCTGAGATTTATTTTTATATATGATAGAAACGTTTGATTAAAACAATTGCAACAGTCTCAAAATGCAGTCAAAGTTCTATGCTGAAGATAGAAAATTCGGAGAATTCTCACAAATAGAAATCGCAGTATATTACTTAAACAATATTACATATTACAACGCATTATTACATATTACGCAGTATATTACATGTTACATAGTCGCAGTTATAAAAAATAACATTAATGTACAATTTTCTTAGCATTTGAATCAATCGTGTTAAATCGAATTAAGTCGTGTAGAAAAAGAGTTTTTTTCCTGATTCAAAAACGTGTAAAAGAAATTTGTTTCAAAACAGAATCAGGTGTATTTTGATTGTGACATACTTGCGCGTTGAGATAATATAAATATAAATATAAAAATAATTACTTACTTGAAATTACCATAAGGATGGCAATCAACATCAAACAGTGCAAGAACTTCATTTTCATCCAAAGAAGCTAAGCTAATAAGAAAGATATTGAATTAAGCATTCAAATAATTATATCTAAGAGCACATCAGTTTACTATTTCAACTTCAGCGATTCATATAAATTATTAAAGCAAGATTTATTTTCTCTTTGATGGATTGGATTATATTGTTAAAATTAAATTTTGAGTTCATGCTTAAGTTTATTCTGACTTAAGTAGGAATTGACTTTAATTTTTTTTAATGTTACTTGTTACATTAAAAGTTCACAGAAAATTGAAGAGATTTAAGGAAATTCATCTTAAAATATTTTGCAATAATACGAAAGATTATCGAAAAAGGTATACTAACATTTATTACTTAGAAGTAATCGAGATATTTAAATAAAATTCATCTGTAAATTAACTGATCCTTATGTTGATAATGTTGCAAATTATAGCTATTAAGTTGATTTGTTTGCTTTCTGAAAGCCGTAAGTTGAAATAAAATGCAACATCGTAATTTTTTTTACTATTCCGTTGTATTGTAAAGTTTCAACTATAACTAAATAATAATAAAGATATAAACTTAAACTTTATGCATTATTTTTAGATGCCTGTTCACAGTTAGATTGATACATTTTTCCCAGCATTTCTTGACTTTCCTAAGGCTGTCATTGTAGAACTGAGCAGATTGAACTCGACCTGCTCCATACTGCGCAATGCTTCAGTCTACGGCTTCTTCAAACCAAGCAAATTGACCTCAATAGCTGTAATTTAAAGCATTATTTTTATAGGAATAATTTAATAAATAGCATAAATTTTATCTAAATATCTCGGTTTATTTCTTAGTAATAATCAAAACTTAAAGATACTTTTCGTAGAAAATACTAAAACATTTGATAATTCAGAATTCAGTTTCTCTCTACAAAATGCATTACGACTTTACTTACCGAGTAAAAATTTGGGGTACCCAAAGTACTAGACACAGAAAGGACATACTAATGGTTAAATTAATTTTTCCAGTTTTAAACTTATTTTGCTATACAGTTACAATTTCTTGTATCAAATGATTTGGCAATTCGACTAAAACACGTTAGAACTAGGAGTGAAAGACGGGGTTTATGGCCCAATAGCCAAATCGGGCATTGTGCACCAAAAATGCTTATCTGTGATCCAGATGTTTGAAAAACAGAGACAAATATAAAAACTGATTGACAAGAAGAAAGGTCTGAAAATGAAGAAGTACTACTGTGCTATCCCGAGGGCGCCTCACCCACACTTACAACAGGCTAATAATAAAAAGAATAGAATAATAATAAAAGCATAGTAAAAAAGAGCATTGGCAGCCATCAAAAATAAGAGATTAATTTAATAACTTTCGCATTTGTAATCACAGTTCGGGAAAATTGGTATTAATGTTAATACCTGGAAGGGAAATAGATTATGACGCTATTGAATTAATTAATGAACTTAAGTAATTTAGGTAATTAAATTAAATCTCTGAAAATATTAAGGGAAATTATGTTTTAAAAAGGATGCAGTTTCCGTCACATTTGGAATCCAATATTTTTCACGCACTTGATTTCTCATTTCGCAAAAAGCTTTAATTTAAAATTTCGTACATTTCAATTTGAACGTTTCCATCATATATTGACTTAAAAAGGGGCTAATTAAGTATTTAAAATGGCAAGTGAGGATATATTGCACATCTGACTATAAAAATGTTCCTACTGAACACTTTTAAACTTTTCTAACACACGGCTGAGAATGTTTTACAGTTCTAAATTTACAAACAAGGAAGAATTACATCATTCAAAAATGATTATTTAAAATACACACGAATAAAAAGGATATATAGCTAACCGTAATTTTTATCTATTTCAATTTCTCACGTTTATAAAATTTTAATTTAGAAATTTTATGCATTTCTCTCCTTAGGAAATACCCAGTTATAAAATTACTATAGCGGGCATATCGCGGGCATATCAAATTGTTTCCCAGCCAATTTGATTTCATAAAGTTGACCTCCTTAATTTTAATACCATTATCCTTACTTTCTTGGAAGTTTGTAAGGAATCTCATTTTCTACTCGATTTATAAAAATATTTAAAAACATTTTTTTTAAATACCAGAAAAACCACAAACTAATTATTACAATATATGTAAAAATAATTTTGACAATTGGAGGAAAAATATAATTCCTTCAATCCTATAAACCTTCAATCCTTTTTTGTTTTTTCGAATACACTTTTTTGTATTCAAATAGATAAAATTGCTTAGATTTGAGAGGGAAAGTAGTAATTCTATAGGATTAGCTTTACTCGCAGGAAATCAAAATGGGCGATAGACGAAAGTCTTGAGGGATCATACATTGTTTTATATCATCGATCTGTTTATGTAGTTGAAAAACAGCTGAATTTTTTTGAATTTTTTTTAGTGCTAGTTGAGGAAAAATACGCGTGATATTTGAAGAAATATCAAGCCTTGAAATTATGATCTCGCGTGATATTATCGTAGTGACTTAAGGGTTCATTTACTAGTTTAACATATTCAATTATCGATCGATTTATCACGCATAGATAATAATACGGTAAAAGAATTGTACATATTCACGAAGAAATAATTTAGAATAAAGCCTTCTGTAACACAGTTTTCTTTGAAAATATAACTAATAATTGGATTAGAATGAAATTAGGAGCTGGCTATTTTGACCATTGTTTATATCAGGGGTATTCAACCTTTTAAATTTTGGGGAACCCTTTGAGCTTACCATTTTCTTGAAGAAACCGCTTGATCACAGAGAAGAAAAAGTAGAATGTCATACCTTATCCTACTGAAATTTACAAAATTATTGTAATTCTCTTTTATCATAGCAAAAACATCTTAATAAGATAATGTTTTGTGAGGTAGCTAATGAGTAATTTTTTGGTTTTCTAAAATTTATTATATGAATAATAAACAAAAGCAACAATATTTTAAATTATGAAAAATTAATAAAAATATTTTTTTTCATAATTTGGCTGTGATCATTCCTTATTGCAAAGTATTTTACAACTGGAATAATTGTTAAAATCTACAAGCTAATGTCATCTTCAGCATCCAATCTGTCTCTGTATTTTATTTTTGTAGCAGCGTACAAAGAAAAGATATTTTTAGTATACATAGGTTGAAACATATCAGAATTGATATTTCACAACTCTTTTGGTATTTTCAAAATATTCTTTTCTAATATCAATCCAAAAAATCATAACATCAATATGCATTTTTGTATCTAAATCTTAGTTTAAATAGAGTGTTGGTATATGTATCAATTTGTTGTTCTCTTTCTTTCTTTTATTGGAAGTTCGGATATGTCAGTGTCTTGCGAAGGATTTTGGATCCAAGATAATTTATCTATTTGAACATGGAATTATTCAACATTTTTTTTTTTTTGCAGATTTGATAATTGTGGGATCAAATTAATTTTTACAATTTTATCGGGATTAGCTTTACCATTTGCTAAAATATTGAGAAAATTAGAAAATCATTCAGTATTATCTTTCAATCTACAAACTGCCTAAAATTTCAAATTTAAAAGAGTTGCGTCGATTTTACTTTACAAAGATTTTAGTCAAGCAAGTGGCCAAAATAAGTGGATGATTCTTCCCGTGAGCCAAAGAATGGAGACTAATATGTGACCTAATGCCTCTCGATTAATGTATTCGAATCACGTGACTTTTACGAAATTTAAGATTTTATATTATCTATAAAATATTTATTTATATTTATTTCTGCAAGAAAACTGCCTTTAAAAATTTAAACTTTTATAAAAATTAAAATTTTATTAAAATTTGCTTTGATTAAGCAAATAGTGATCTCTTGTAAAACCTTCTTGGAAGTTCCAGGGAACCCTGGGATTCTGCGGAATTTAGGTTGAAGACCTCTGGTGTATATTTAGGGCTACCTACAACTTGCTGTATAAACAATTTTTGATAATGAGGCGAGTAAGTTCATGATAAAATTTACAAAATTGAATTTTATTATTAATGGAGGGAGGGGCGTGGAGGAAGTGATTAACCTTTCTCAATCGGAACATAAGGGTATTTAATAGTTTTTATTACTCCCAAATGTACACAACGAGGTTTCGATTAGTTTTTGAAGTAGAACTTTAAATTTGGCACTACTCAGTATATCAGAGAATTAAAATTTTTATCTTTTCCCTCTGAATAACACTCATATATTCATCAAGGGATGACGTAATGTAGCATCGTCACTAGTAGATAACATGATTTCAAATACTACATGATTGAATTAAAAACGATCATGAGAAAATTCTATTTTAGAAGTTAATTGGTTTGATTTTATTAACTTCGCACTAGAAGCAACAAGAGGGCTATTAGAAGTAAATAAAATATGTTCCTGAGAATTTAATCCATTCATCCAATAACACCAGAATATAGTGCCCTTGACAACAACACTACGAATTTTGCAGAGCTGCAAAGAAAATAGTGATAGCTATTAATGAAGTGCCGTCATTTACGATTGCGTCAATGATGCAGACATGTTTCCAAAACAATATTCGAAGCACTTGGAGAAAAATTCCAGGTACAATTGAAAAAGAGAAAGTGATTAATAAACTTTAAAATGTAATTAATACATATAATTTTAGTTTATAACCCCAATCTTTCAAAATAACATTTCCGTTTCTTAGACTTTGGGTCAATGACCAGGTAGTATGTATCAAGGTCGAGCAGGGCCGACGCTGGAAACCCAATTAACTTCCCAAGCGAACTTGGTACTAATTGATTGATCTCGGAGGGATGAAACGAATTGATGATATCCAGTTAACCAAGATAAAGCTACCTGAATCCAACCTGAGTAGGCACTTCCCGCAATCAGACATCACTCCACCGCAGTAGTATTTAGTATATGGCGTAGTAAATTATAAAAGAAATATTAAAATAACAGCTGTTATTAATGATTTATTATTAAGTGCAATTGTATGTACATAGTAAAACAAATATTTTGAAATATATTTGAGGACATACTTCTATGCAGACAACGACTAACACTAGGGGATTAAATACCTGATATTCCAATTTATTTTATTAACCTAATATTACTCTAAAGAAAAAATTTCCGTTATTAGAATACTGTATTACTCATTACTTAATTTCTTAATATGGAAGTATTTGAAATATTACCACAAATATCATCCACACATTAATGAAAATGTAATCACTGTCAAAGAAGTACTATGCAGTAAATTCTCCAAAGATTTATTTATGAGTGGTGTTATAAAGTTTTACATATTATGCTTAGAAATAACTTACATATCTGGATAAAATTTATTCTACATTTAAATTGTTCTTTATCATTATAATGCTGTAAATTACGGCTATTTATGTTGATTTGTCTGGATTCAGGAAACCGTTGTTTGAAGTAATCCGTAATACGGAGAAGATCGAGTTCAATCTGCTAAGTTCTACCATTGAAAGTTTTAGAAATGCTGTTAGAAATTTAAAACTCTAAATGGGGACTACACAGAGAATTCTGAAGAATAAAAAATAAAAAATTAAGTTTCTATCTCGAGTATTTTTAACGTTAATTAAACATTTATGATATTGAGGTTTAAGTCATCCTAGAATTTTCAGATGCCACATTAATCACCATTAATAAGCGTAACCTGCAAGATTCTGTACATAAGGATAAATTAATATGCCCAATATAACTTTTATCCAAGTACAACTCTCAGTTATTTCTTAGTATTAATCAAAACTATACATTAGTACCTTATTTTAAATGTAGGTTATACATGATGGAGCATTTCTCCTTGCATATAAAATGAATTCTTCGAAACAGTAATATTTAAGTCAATTTCGATTAATAGCAAGTAATCAAAAACCTTAAAAGAACTTACCTTACAGTTTCAAAAACAGAAAACGATAAATCGATTTGAAGTACTCCTATGCTTTTAAAATAAACTAACATAATCAGTTCTTATATAGATATATTAAACAAAATAAAGAGAGTCTGTTCGTAATATTTGTAATAGTTTTTGTTATATGATTTAACTGTTACTAGAAAAAGTTAACAGCTGCTGGTTTGGACGAGCAATCAAAATTGTTATAAAATGTGTTATATGTGCGTATGTAAATGAGGAAAACAGATGACTATTTCATCCTTGAACAGTTCTAATCAGGTGGTTAAGTGAGATTCTCATTTATCATGCACGTGTTTTGTGCCCTACAGGCGTTTGCAAATTACAATTACAAAATACAATACCGAGCAAAATGTAAACGTTTTTCACATTCTTATCCATTAAAGGAAAGGAAATATTTTGTCTTAATATATATAGAGAGAAAGAGGAGAGATATAAGAGACAAGAGAAGAGAGCAGGCATATATATGGTATATATATATATAGTATATATTTATAAGTAGCATACTGGTAAGCCCAAAATTAAGAGAATTCCGATTTAGTTGAATATCTCTAGAACTACTAGACAGATTTTAATGAAATTAGGTTTGTACACAGGGTTAACATAACACAAACAAATAACATTTCAACAGTTATAATACACATACATGATCGTGCGTAACACTCATTGGAGAGGCAAGGTGTGGCACAGAGCGTTCTGAATAGTGCAAAAAATGGGTTAATAGGTGGTATGGTCCCCTTTTATAGATATACAGGCTCCCATTGTGATTTTATGCTGGAAATAACATAGTTTGCGAGTTCCTGTCGCAATTGGTCTCATTTGCTTAGCAACGCTTTTTTCAGGTCTTGAATGGTTCTTGGACGGTTTGTGAATTGTAGTTGCCCTCCCCAGATCGCCTCAGGCATGATGTATAGGATTAAATGTCTGGAGATCTGGCTAGCCAATTCATCAAGTGAATATCCTCACTTTCCAGAAATTGGTAGACCAAATGATCTATATGGGGTTCCGAATTGTCATCCATTAAAAGGAAATCAGGACCAACTGTATCCCTGAAAAGGCAAACATAGGAGTATAAGACATAATTATTATACCTATCAGCAGTCAAAATGACTCTTTCAGAGACAGGGAAACGTGTGTGGCCATCTAACATGATGTCTGTCTAGACAATCAAGCTTCCCCTGCCGTAATGGTCGATTTCTTGGACAAAGAAGGGAAAGTAGAGGGTTCCTGGTTCTCTCCGAATGAAAGTACGGCGAAGATCACTAATTAGGCTGAACTTGGGTGAAATAGACCTACAACACAATAGGTCTTCAATTAAGTCTTGAACCTGCATCTGAAGACTTGAATAAAACAGGCCAATATCCCACGTTTCTGACGGGTAACCTTGACATATAATTTTTCTACCAAAACCCTTTTCCGGCATAAATTCTTATTTTTAACTCATGTTTTAGTTTATCACGAAGAGTTTTACTTTAACTCTCAAAGTTATCAGGATCTGCAAGAGTTTAAATGTGTTACATATTTTGTATATAAAAAGATGGATTTATTTAAGCATAAATAAGTAATTTAATCGAATATATTACTGTTAATACTTTTGCGCATTTACAATGCATTTATTTCTGTGTGGGTTTCTATCCAAACAATTTTTTCTTTATTCGATTCTATTTATTAAAAACGCAGCAGTTTCGACAGTGCTTCATGCGGTTATTGCTTTTTGAGAGTTGAGTGATTTGAACGTATATGGCGTAAGGATTACGTGCTCAAGTTTTATGTTTTAAAATCTTGCGTATAATTTATTCTAGTATACTTTTTTACTCACAGTTAGCATTACTTATGCGTACAACAAACGTTCTTGGTGTTTTTAAAACTTTTTTGCTTTAATTCGTTGTGAAATGCACGCTTTTGTTTAGGTACTGTATATTACAATTCATGAAAGTTTCGTTTAATTAAGATTTGAGGAAAACTACTAAACTTTTAAATTAACTTGTATGAAAAATTCTAATAAGCTAGTAGTTAAGTTTTTTGTTTGTAGTTTACAGTGTTAAATGTTAGTTTGAAGCGAAACTAGATTATTCTAATAACAGTAGTGGTGCTTGCGGGTATTCTGAAAAAAAACAACGAGTGTGAACATTTGCCAAGCGAATCTGTAAGGGCCTTTAAAGATCTGATTATGTCAAAGTATTCGGATGATGGTCCTCCAATATTTTCACCAAGGATTCCATTTTATTTTTTGCTTTCCCTCCCCTTACATGATTCATTTATTCATTGAATGAAGGAAGGAAATGTTTCATCACAGCAATCTGCGTAAATAAAGAAAATTTAAAGGGGTAGCGATATTTGCTTAAAAATCTTACATCTTTATCTAATTTTGAGCTAATAAAGGAATTTTTTACACATATTTTGTCCTTAAATACAACTTTCTTACAGTTTTGGCAATAAAAAATAGATATTTTGGACACCGAGAGTTAGAATTTCCTTGAACTTTTGAGGGACACATTAGTTGAAGGCAACTATGATCAGAAATTGTAGCCACAATAGCATAATGGTCATAGTCTGGAACTCATAGATGACTCTGTTTCCTAGTCATTGGTTTGAATCCTAATTCCACTAAAAGTCAGACGTAAAGCAGGATTGATGCACGTTAAATCTATCCAGGCCCTATGTCCATACGTTGGAATAGTGTTTAGAAGTTAGAAAAGTTGAAACGCCATTACAGGTGTGATCCAACTACTTGATCACGACTCAAAATTACAAGAATTGTCGCCAATAGCCATAATATTGCTTCAAAGTTCGATTATACTAAATAATTAATAAATCATCCTGAATTCATAATTTGATCCAAATGTTTGAATAAATAGCTTATGAACGAAATTACTTAAGAAATTAGAAACTATTTTTTTCTAATTATCCGATATTGTTATCTTAAACATGCTGATATATTTCATCAGTATCAACTTTACTTCAATTCCAGTGCTCAGGTGATATTATATCTGCCTATTTTTAACGTAGACTATCACATTTCTTAACTTAGAGAATGGTATTATATAAATGTTTCTTATAGCTTGAATTTCAGATCATTTAAAAGAATATAGAAATGTATATTAATAATAAACCTGTATCATTCAGTTCTTCCCAAATAATTAAACACGGAAACAATTCAGGAAGAATTCTTTTAAACAGCTCAATAACAAAAATATATGAGAACAAAAATAAATATAAGCTTCTATTTTGCTTCATTTATGATAAAATCTTAATAAAATTAATTTGCCTCTAAAAGAAAGAGGACCGAATCTTTGATTATGTCGACAAAAGGAAAAACTTGTAAATGCAACGTTTGTTTTTAATAGTAATAATACACATAATATTTTTAATAATAAAACAAATAAGGATTTAAATAAATACAAGGAAATAAAAAATAAAAACACTGAATAAATAACAAGATTAATGAGCACACTAAATGTTTTCAAGCAGCCATGGGGTAATATTATAAGAAAATGTTCCAGACTTGGATTTCAATACTAGAATTATAACGTAATCGGATTCAATTCATTCAATCTTACTATATTTACTATGATTAAAATAAGTATAATTCTTAATTATTATAGTTGCTTAAGAGCATGATTTAGTAAATGTTCCGTATTAGTAATTTATTTTATTAGTGCTTATTCTAAATGTAAATAAAACTAATTAAACATTTTAGAATTCCCATTTATTGAATGATTATATTGTAAATAATATAAATAATGATTAATATAAATAATGAAGATGGTATAGTACAAATAATGACGATGATATAATATAAATAATGACGATGATATAATTTAAATAATGACAAAAGTTCGGTACAAATTCTGTGGTTGAAATTAATTGATGTGATTCTTATATTTATTTCTACAGAATTTAAAACTGAACTTTTTTAAACATTTCTTTATAAAAACATCATTTTACTTTTGCTTTTATATAATTCCCTTTTTAATGTGAGAATAATATTTTCAATTTTAAATCATGGAAATAAATGATATTGAATTATTTCTGTGAGATATACTGCAATTTCTCATTTAATATGATTAATTGATTCCACAGAAACATCGCGCTGTACGAGGTCTACATTACATACAAAAATTGATTCGTTTATGCTGGATATTTATTTTTTTACTTTTAATTTAAATAATATGAACGCGATAAGAAATGTTTTAATATAAATCATGCGACTTTGGAAAATATTTATTGGCATAAATTAATTATTTAGTAGGAAAGAAATCATTTCGTATTATTTCTATGAGATATACTGCAATTTCTCATTTCATACGGTTAATTGATTCCACAGAAGCAATGCGGGGTCAACATTTTTAGGGTTATCCTGATAAAGTAGTTAAGCTGCTTTAGTTATTTGCAAATAAGTGATAATAGTTTTCTTAAAGTTGAGTTGAAAAATTTGTTATACTTATTTTTTTTTACTATGGTTTTATTTGGAAATTATTCCATACGGATATCTCGAACATCAAAGAACAATAAGAGAACAATAAAAATGTAACAAAGTGAGCTTATGATATGTTGTACTAATTTTTTGCTGCTGATTTCTTTTACAATTTCAAAAATTGGGTATAAAATGTGTATTAAAAACAAAACAAAAGAAATTCACACATACATCTATGTTCTGAAAAAAGGTTCTTTTAGTAAAATTCGTAAATTTTAAAGAATGTGCAAACCACGTTGCGTGAGTTATTCGCAACCGATAGAATAATATGTAACCAAATTTAGTAGACGCGAAAAAACGTATTTTGAAAAGCATAAGATGATTTTATAGTAGAAAGACAAATATACTCATAGTTCTTTAATTATAAGGAAACTGTTAATTTCTTACCACTGATTAACTTGCGTGATTAAAGACATTTTCATTCTACTTTATAAATAGTTGTTTGGTAAAGCGAATGACGTGTAAAAATATTTTAAATTTATATATTTGCATATGAGTCGCGTTATATTTATAATAATTGCCGCAAATAACATTAGTCTCAAACTCCTTATTATCTCCTATATTTGATAAATGCAAAATGGCAGAAAGGAATGAAATTAATAACTTTAGTATACTGTATTGAGTATGTTGTAAATTTGCCAATTTTTATCATAAGCTTTTGTAATTTTTAACTCGTTTCTATTCACTTTATTTTTGTAATCATTGAAGCATATAATAGGCTGTGGTAGCCCATCAGTCATAGTCTCAGAGTAGCTGTAGCTGCTGGTGTTGTATTCGTCGTGTCGAGGGCTCGAGCTCTGATGTCTTTAAAGAATAAATTCTGATGCAATATAATATTAAGATAGAACAGTGAAGATAATGCTTAAATATGAATTAACCTTTCCTTAGCTGATACAGCTGTTATTTTGATTGGGAAATTTAGATACGAATATTCCAATCATTAACTTCCAATAAAAAAACTGCTTAATGAAGTTTAGAGCTTAGAGGAAAAGTTAAAACTTAATCACACACATACAGATGAAACTAGAAAAGTAACTCTTTTAGTTTATTTCCTCCGCTTATTTTGTTGCTTCTGATTTGACAAATGTTTCTATTGTGAGGATTCGAAGGAAATTTTTTGATTTTGAATGGTCACTTGATTAACTAACTTTATGAATACATTATTCAAAGAGGATATGAAGTTTTTCCTTCTATATTTTTGTCTACTCAATTTAATATCTACATTTTAATTTTTTGATATTGAAGTTCTTTACCTATCTAACATTAGATCAAATAATATTATTCGTTAATAATATTTAATCTTCATTTTATTGAATATTTAAAATAATTTAGATAAGACAGCAATATTTTTTTTTATTTCTATACACGTTTTGCTTATAATTTTTAATGATTGAATTTTAATTCATTGATAAAGAAATCTCCTTACTATCTGGTGCAGAGGCCGATAACTTTGTGGTTGTGTTGCGCCAAACCAATCTACCAATATGAATTAGGACGCCGCAGAATAGGAATTGTTTGAATAAATACTATCCTTGTGGCGAAGAAGCATCATAAAATATATAACTATTATTTCAATATTAGTACATTTATAAAAATAAAAAACTACTTAAAATATAAGTATTCCTTAAATATATTTAAATAAAAATTAAAAATTTAATTCAAAACTTGTCTCTGCATTAATCTATTTAATATCGCATTATCAGGGGAACAGTTCGAGATTTTCACTTTCAATATGCTTTATGAATTCTGAATGTTCAGGTGTTAAACAACTTCTTTTTTAGGAATCAAAATATTTTTCATAAGTGAAAAGATTTGTTTACATAGATATATAGAACAAAAAGCGGAAAGCAGAGCACATATAATTCTCTTCAAAGAAATAAATCTCTTCGGTGATGACATCCAGCGATTTAGATAGATAAATAATTCAATTCATCGTTAGAGATATATTTTAAATTTTTTGTATTTATGTAAATTTTGTTTTCCGCAATTCTGAAGAAGTTAGCTCAATTATTAGCATTTCAAAATTATAAACTTCCATACACTCAAAAATTGACAACTCGAAAGTGATTACTAATGGGTTTATCAAATCTAATTTGATTATGGAGGAAAATAAAAGAAGTAAGCTTTAAAATCTTTGCGTCTTTTGGAAAATTCCTCCTTATTTTTTTAACGTATGTTTAAAGTATATGTTTGCTCATAGTCGATGGATATGTAAGCGCTTTAACACTTGGGAAATGTTTGTAGATACTAGGTATAATTTCACGGAAAAATATGTTTAATTCTTTAATAACGCTTTTCCAAAATTTATGAAGTTCAAGCACTTATTGGCCCTTTTCTTGAAATTCTATGTTTAGTTCATTGAGTTGCTTAGTTATATCTGTCAGACACAAAAGTTTATTGAATCAAACTTTATCGTTGAATTTGGAGAAATATTCCTCTTTCCCTTTAAGGAAAAAAATTGATGTGTTCATTGCACGACTCAATCTTAATAAAGCAATTGGTCGAAAAAAGTGAAAGTGATATACTGTAATATCTTAAAAAGATATTTTCAAATGTTACAGTATTCAAGAAAATAAATAAATGATAAAGGCAAATGCGAAGTCTTTATCCAGTAGCCGTCCGTCACTGGGATATGTGAAAAATATATATTTGAATAAGCTCGTTTTTGTTTTAACATATGCTTTCAGCATCATCTAAATGGTAGACGGAGAAATTATTTATAAAAACTTAAAAATTTAACTTTTTTCAAGGCAAGTTAACACTTAATGAATTTTGGAATATTAATTTTGATGCACACAATAGTGTATGACTTCATTAATGTCTTGATGTGCAATCAAATCTATTTGAATTGTTTCATAGATTCCTGATGCTTCTGGAATATATATCTCCTTTTGATCCTTTCAGTCAAACTCAGAATGTTATGAAAGTTGTTAATTTAAGCATTTAAGTTAAATGATTTTACCAGAAATGTTTATTTTTATTGAAACTAAGAAAATTTTAGAAGAATGAATACAAGAAGGGAATTTAAATTTAAAAGTCATTAACTGGGATTCAATGCATTTAGTGAATTTTGGATAAAAACCTAAAATAAAGACAGAAAAATCAGTATTATTATTTTAGTTTATTGAAAGAGTTTCCTGATAGTTGATCACACAAAATCGATATAAAATAAATAAATAATGGAGTAATATGGCAGGAAATAAAATACATTAAAAATAACATTTTTCAATCCTCAACGAATCTACTTAAAAATATTGAAAAGAAAGATTCCGTTACGAATGCAAAACAAACTTAGTTAATTGATAAAATATTCAAAATATCTTTTGAAGCAAATATTATTTTATGCAAGAAATATCTATTTAAATATAGGTAAAGATTTTGAGTTATCTTATTGCTTTGATCATTTAAATATCAAAATGTATTCATCGAGATTTAAATGTATATCTTTACAAAACAAGATTTTGAAAACGTGATTTTTGAAATCTTTTGACGAAGAATCAAAAAAAAAAAAAAAAAAAGAAAGAAAGGCAAAAAGTGAATCAAATAAAGAAAAAATATAACGAAAAAAAGTGAAATTTTCTCAGTCTTCGTCAATTTCTACTATAAATAAAAAGGCCAAGGTAATCTGAAATAATGCTTTATCAACAATCTATCTTCCAGGAAAATTAAAGTATAAAAATGATCAAAACCAAAAAAGATAAATATAGGAAGATTAATCAAGTGGATTTATATATTCCCTTTAAGATTTTAACATGTTCAATAGATATAAATAAATTACATTTTCTAGTATTTTTTCCACTGGAGATTGTTCGAAAATGATTAAATTCAAAAATATAATTTATCGAAAAGTAAGATAAAATCTTTCTTGAATGTTTCTTCTTTTTTTGAAATATTTCGATTTTGTAGATACAGCTCCTGTAAAATTGCAGATGCCGGAGTATTCCAGAATTTTTTGCAGATTAGTAGAAATCATCATATAAGTCAAAGATAAATCACTTTCAAATAACATGACTTGTACAATAACTTAAAGTATATATGGTATCAAAATTATTTGTAAAAAGAGTTTCCAACAAACGGATTTTTAAAAAAAAAATCCATGAGATGTGTTTTGTCAATGTTTAAAATCCTTATAGTCCTAATTTAGATTCTCACCAATATTTTGATTTATAATTTTAATTTTTTTACCTTAAACTTCTATTGTTATTATTAGAAATATAGAAATGAAAAACAGAATATTTCGAATATATTTATTAATTTAAATAAATATTGAAAGAAAGGATAATTTATTTTAAACGAATTTTCAAATACTATGCGTTATTAGTTCAATCTTTGTTATAAAAATATGGATTTATGTTTTACAAATATGTTCTTTCATTTACAAGAAATATATATGCAACATTTAAGTATATTCTTGTATTTAATAATGTTAACTATTATTACGAAATTTAAGATATGCAGCTGGAAATTAAATATTAAGCTACTCACTGATCATTAATATAGTTACAATTTAGTGTTATTCAGTCGAAGATAAATTCATATTTTAAGGATAAAATTGCACAAAAGATTGTTCGATGTTTTATCGAAAACAAGCAAAAGATCTTTTCTCCTTCTGAAATTTCTTGTTAGTAATATTTCTTATCAATACCTTGAAGAAATTTATTTATACCTTAAAGTTAAATTTAATATAAGGTAATTTTAGCTTTTCACATGCAGGAAATTTGATCTGTTAAGTGAAAGTGAAAATTCTTGGTATCTTTCGGTTATGATTACTTCTCGATTTAGCTTTGGTAACTCATCATATTTTGAAAATCAAAAAGAATAGTTTGGTTACTATCCCGGAAAATAGTGTAATGAAATATGTAGTATTTCATTTGTAATAATTGTGTAGTTACAGAATTTTTTTTCCTGCCAAACTCACTCTCCGTAACAATTCTTTTGATTAATTAAATAATTTCACAATTATTTTATCATCAAAAATAAAATAACGACTATAATTTACTTTATGTCAAATGAATGATTAAACAATTAAAACGGAAGATAGGAAAGTTATGCAAGATGTCACAAAATAATTCACAAAGCTTAACTTTTAGAAATCCAAATACTTTGCATTCAAAGTTAAGTCTTACGTACACTGGGACACTGAAATAACTCAGTGTTTGGAGCAACTAAATCGGTATCTCGAGAAGACCTCCACTCCAGTGCGTCAATGAGTGAATACATTAACTTTGATTTAATTAATTAGATTACAAATATGAGTTGACATAAAAAAATTAAAATGAATTTTAAATGAAGTCTTAAACATATCATGAGCTTTAGAGGAAATGACTTCTTTCACCGAGCATGATAGTATAAAATACATGTGACTGTAAATATCAGGAACAAGTAGGAAATAAAAATTTATACAGAGAATTTAAGTACAAAAGTTAAGGTAAATCACGAAAATAAAAAAAAAAATTCTAGTTTATGTAAAATAACCTAAGTTTTAGCAGGCGGAAGAGAAAACATAATATCCTATGTACTGACGCAGAACGATTTCAATAACATCCATGTCCAGTATATGGAATGAAAATCTAAAAGACAGAATTGCTCTCTCAAATGATTAAATAAAGACTTTTTTTTCCTTAATCAAGGGGATTGAGTTAATATTGAATTCTATCACGTAACTTTTTTTAAGTGGTTTGTCCAACTTGACACGTGTAGATGTGCACAAACCGAAAAGGCTACGTTCAAAATTTGAATAGTGCAATACATAGAAAATAAGAACGCGCCTTACAATGTAAAACAAGAATTGTGTATATCGGATAAAAATTTTTTAAAACTGTTATGTTCATAGAGAGATTATTTTTCAATCGAGCCTAATACATCATCATCAATCGTTTGCAATTACTGAATAGAAAACAGATTTTCAAAAGTTTTATTTGCAATATTAGATTTCATTTATGAGCTAAAAGAGACCTTATAAAAAGTCGATTTCTTTCTTTATCGGGAACTTTTATTCACTTCAATTTCCATTCAAAAGACAACAGCTTTAATGCAATACATTTGTTGCAATACTCAAACACTAAGAAACATTCACCTCCACCTCTTTTAATACATCGAACTAGGTAATATCGAAAGCGGACCTTACAAGCATTAACGCAAACAATTATATGCATTAAAATGGATTTTGTGACTCAAATGTTTGCTTAAATTAATTGATGGAATCCAAGGACATAAAATAATTGCCCTGTATGATTTCGTCTTGGGTCATAGTAAGGTTTCGACTTTAATTACGTCGAATAAGCGCTGATATGTGAATTTCATTTGACACTTCCTCCATGGGATTATTGTCGAGAAAAGGCAACTGAAGATTTATTGAAAATCGTTTACTATTGTTCACTGGAGGAAGTGAAGTTAAAGGAATTCAAATAATTTCTAGAAGTTCTGAGGTATTGAGGTTGAATTTCTTATTAGTTCTCAAGTATTGGTAAAAATTTTTACAATTGGAATGTTAAGAAATGTTTCAAAAATACAACACATTAAGACATCTTTATTTATAGTATAAGCAGTGAATATAATAAGTATGAAACATATATTCTACTCATTATTAAAAAAATTCTTTTAAAATTTAATAGTAAGTGATTTTTGAAAATTTATAGACTTCTCATAAAAATATTGCAATTTTTAATTTTAAATTTGAAACGTTAGTGCATAGAATTAAAAAGAGTTGGCCTATCAAATTTGTAGATTTTGATCAAATTAATTAAAATAAGGAAATAATCACATAATATTTGTACCTTTATTTGACTCAATTTAAGTGGTTTACAATAAATAAATTAAAAGGAGTGTGGAATATCTCTGTTATCCGATCTGTCTGTCATCATAAAAATTTGTCAAATCGTAAGTTCTGATGTCCAACTTAATTCAAGCATAGATAAAGTATTTAAAATAGCCACATATAGACAGTTCATGAATCTGGTCAGTAACGTTTCACGAAATATATTTATTATTTCTCTTTCAAAGGAAATGCTCTCTACCACACACTGTTCAATGTTCTTTCCTGAGAGTTTCAACAACTTCTATGATATATAAGAGAGAACCGAAACACAATGCGAGTAAACCCTGCAATGAGTAATTCGACAGCGGGTCATGTTCTTCAAGACCTTCTCACTTGCAATCTTTTTATTACAGTAACCTTTTTTTTTTTATCTATATCTCAAATTAAATTATCTGTTGTTTTTATATGACTTGATTATATCTATTCACACCACTTCCGAAGTTTACCTAATTTGCGTAACCACGTTTCATTCGGTAAGAAAGAAGCTGGAAATTTAAATATATGGTCTGAAAGAAATCCCAGATGTTAGTAAAGGGAAGTGTCGCAAATATCTCTGTGCCGATCCACTACTTCTACCCGACTGTTGCGCCGTAATACTGTAAAATACAACTAACTCTAAAAGTCCATAAAGTACGTAAGCTTACACCAGCCAAGTCTAACACAACTATTTATTTATCATTTACTGTAATATAATGACTAAGTAGTATTCGCTCTCTTTGTGGGTGGGTCCATGGATTTATTCACCTATTCAACTATTATTAAAATAATACTTTTTTACCAAAACCTTTCCAGTCGAGGTTACTGTAATTTAATAAATAAATCTTCTGCCGGGGTTACCACAAGTAGCAAATCCTGATATCATCTATCTCTTGCTATGCATACACTCAGTGCTAATCCCACTCGTCCTCTCTCCTCTAAATTTCCCTTTGCTTATATACCGTCATATTTAAATCATTTCACTTTATTCCCACTTGTCTCTAATTAACATAATCACGTTTCATTTTGGTTAAGAAGAATTTTTCAATTCATGCAATAAATCTCAATTAAAGTCCATAAAGTTAGTGACGAGAAAATCTGGAATATAGCCCAACGTCCCCCCCCCCCCCTAGAAATGAAATGTGATTTAACATTGGGTACTATAACCGAGCCGGATATTACGATTAAAATTAATTTAAAGCCCTAAATTACTGGATGTTATCATGGATCACTGCGGAAATTTCCAAAATCTTAATGCACTCACGTTTTGCTTACTTTAAGTGGCTAGTCAAAGGCGAAATCGAAAGAGATCCACAAAGGAAGGAATTCAAGTGCACATGGAATTTTTATGATATAAATTTTATTATGTGATCTTCTTAAATTCCTAGTCTTCAGCTTCTGGATCTCAGCCGGTGAATAAGGAGTTCTTCGGTCTACTTTAACGGTGAAATCATCAGTGTTTGAAACCCTGAAATGGATTGCGCTGCACATCATTCCATTTTAGAAATGACATTATTAAACAGTGTCTTTCATAAAAATGTATCACATATATTACATAATATGTAAGCAACTAATGAAACAACGTGATCTGTCAAGAGACAGAACATTACAAAATCCGCATCGCTAAGCGTTAATAGTAATCGTGATCCCTATTTACGCCGTGAGGTGACCAGATGTATAACATACAAATATAATTTTGAAATGACTATATACATAATTTATGAATAAATAACAAGATAGCTACTTTTGAAAAACAATCCAATGCGTAAACAAATGTTATACATTAACAAATGTTTAAATTTTGACAGGTTTAATTTTTAAAACAAAAATTCACTACTTTTTATCTGGAAAGATCACCAACTTGGTGATTTACAATTTTTTTAAAAAAAATAGTTCTAAATGAATGTCTATTGCATTTAGTGGAGCAAAAGCCGAAGCTGCTCTACCTTTTCGGAATTCAAGCCAAAAAATCAGACTTGCTCTGATAAAAATGTCTTGATGTCTCATCATATGGAAGTAATAAAAGAGTGTTACAACCTTATATTTACTTTTAAAATCTTTCTGGGGTCCATCTAGCTTAAAGAGACGATACCTTTCCAGCTAGACTTTCCGTTTGTTGCGTAGGTCTTACATTCCATCGCTTTTCAATGAAGACTCTTTACTCTGATGAGATGGTGGTTGATGTTCTACTGTACTTCTACTGCGGAGGCTATACTTGCTCCTCGATTGCTGTGGCTGACCTGCGGTGGGGTTTCTTTTTACTTGGCGGATGTAGCTGGGACTAGTTCACTGCTCTTGAAGGATAGCTGCATCTTGCCGTCTTTCACTCAATATGATTGGATATCGTTTGGTGGGCTTTCGAGTCTGTAGAGGAGACGAGGTAGGTACTCTTTCCCTTCTTGGTAGAGACCTTTGGGGGACCTTTCTCTTCGGAGGCAGGAGTCGAACCCTTGGATAAAGTTCTTTTCACTGGTTTGCACCTGCTAATGTTCCACATTCGGTCAACATTTGCTGATTTCCTTAGGAAACGCCTTTTTCGGGACCTAACACTATTAGTCGAAAATGAGAAATCCGCTTCGTTAGTGGCACTCGACGATCTAACCTAGTGGTTTGCTTGGGTTTTATTGAGTGTGCTTGGGGGATTTCTGAGTAATTGTCCTGACTGGTATTTCCTGATGCAACACCTTGATCCTCATTATAAACATTTCGTTCTCTCGCATCCGTTATCCTATCGTTCTTTCTTTGATGGTAAAATTTAATTTGGTTAATATTGACAGTTGTCTCCCTTTCATGTTTCAGAATCATTACATTGTTTTTAAGCACTTCAATCCCTTTGAAGGGTCCCTCAAATTTGGGCTGAAAATTCGCAACCACTTTGTGCTCTGCCGAATTAATTGGATGCGTTTCTACTAAAACCAGATCGTTTATCTTAACCGTCCAATCCCGTCTTCTCCTATTGTAGTAACGAACTTTTTTGCTTTGCTGTATCTCTGTTCTTTGTTGAACCTCAGCGAAAAGTTTCTCAATGTACTTGCATACCATATCTCCATATTCGGGAATGTGGACCAGTTTTTGAAAGGGAGTTATTAATTTACGTTTTAAAATAGTCCAGCAGGTGTCTTCCCTGTTTTTTCATGTACCGCGGTTCTCATTGCATATGCGAAATGTTGAAGAAATTGGTCCCAAGAGGTATGATTTGACGGCTCGAAAATAGCTGTCATCTGCACAAAATTTCAATTAACTCTTTCCGAAGAGTTTGCATGAGGTCTGAAAGCAACAGTTCTTATGTATGAGATGTTCAAGGTGCGACATAGTTCCTCAAATATTTGCGAAATGAATTGGGGTCCATTATCACTGACTACCTCAATTGGATCTCCATAACTAAGTATATATTCTTTAAAAATGGCAGTGGCCACTGCTTTAGCCGATGCTTTCCGTAATGGAATTAATTCGACACATTTAGAAAAAATATCAATAATTACTAAAAGAAACCGATTTCGAGACTGGATATGGTTCTAATAAATCTAGAGAAATTTGCTCGTTTGGGTAAGTAGCTTTTATCGAAATTAATTGTCCAGCTGGAAACGCGTTTTTATAATTGTAACATTGACATATGTCGCACGTGGAAGCATACTTACTTATGATTTTTATCATTTTAGGAAAGTAGCAAACTTCCTAGATTCCGGCGTAAGTTTTTCTTATACCGAAATGACCCACCTATGGATTATCATGAAATTCCTTTAGAATAGTTTCACGCTAGAATTGCGGAATGTAAGCACGCAGTTCATGTTTAGAAGTTAGATAACATAAAAAGAATACCATCAAGAAGTTTAAGGTCTTGGGACAATTTACGCATATTACTACATTTATTATAGAATCCTCTGAGTTTTCGAAATAACGGTAAATATGACCCAACTCTGGGTCCTGTCTTTGCTCACTTTTGAACTGCTCTTTTGAAGTTAACACCAGATAATTTAATAATAGCGCAAGAGACACGCTCAAGTGCCTGTTCCTCAACAGGCTGTCTGGACATGTCAGCCACTATATTCTGGTTCCCTGGACTATGTTCCATCTCTATATTATATTCTGCCAATTTTAATGCCCACCTTATCATTCTGCTTGAAATTTTTTCCCATTCGTTAATTTGGTCAGCGCTGAGTGGTCTGTTATTACTTTCGTTGAACATTGCCCGAAATATGAACGAAATTTGAACGACAAACACCGTTTTAGGAATGTCGGGTGATTAATAGCCGATTGAAATTACCCTGACTTAAGTTCTAACGTAGACATAATAAAATTTTGTTGGATGTTCATTAACAGGTCATCAATTATTGACAAGGGGTACTTAGGGTACCCAGTGATAGTATTCAGCTTTCGATAATCTATTGCGAATCTATACCTCTCAGGAGACTCGACGGACGTATCGTTTTTCTTTCTGTACAAAACCATGGGGGAGGCATATGGTGACTGAATGGGCATAATAGATCCTTCTTCTAGCAGTTTTTGAATATGCAGGTCTATTACGTGTTCTTTAACTCTGACATAACGGTAAGGCCGAGAGGCTACTGGAGGATCGTCTCCAGAATCAATTTCGTGATAACGCATAAGAGTAAGACCTGGTTGATCCGAGAATAAAACAGAGTACTTTCTGAAAAGCTGCTGAAACTGCTGCTAATTTTTGTGCAATTTTGTGCGCGCTAACATGTTGATTTCGACCAGTTTCACTTCCTTATTTTTAATTTGATGTGTCTCATCAGCAGGGATAGATAAAGTGCTTGTCTCAAAATCTAGAGTAATCTTAGGAGCATGCATAAAATCTAAACCCAGAAAGCAAGAATTTTGAACATATTCATAAAGTGAACCTATTTTTTAAAAGGTAAGTTTTCGTGATGAATATACTATTTTTGCATGTATGAAATGAAAAGTTTTTTTAATATTTTTATATCTTTATGTTAATTTTGAATGTAATTTTCAAATAAATAATATTTTTAAAAATGTAATTAAATAAATAAAACAGAAATAGCTGTTCTTCATTGCAAATAAATACTTTATTTTCAATACCGTTCCTTGATTTCTGTATAAATGTGGTTGCTGTAAAATGAAATTGTTCTGTGACACATGAAAATGAAATATTAAGTAGGTTTAAAAAAGACAAAAACGATCAAAAATAGCTACTCATGAAATTAAAATAAATAGGTGTATTGTATGTGTAATTCTCAAATCTGAATATTTTAATAAAGAAAGGCGAATTTCTCTAACATTAAAAATGTAATAATAAGTATGATTTTGGTCTAAGCGTCTTGTAAATAAAGTATAATACTTATGTGAAAAACATATCTGTGAGATATTTAGTTTTAGCTTATGAGATACAATTATATACATTCTTTCATTGTATGCATGAGAAAGGTTTCAAAGTTTCAAACCCATTGAATAACAAATCTATCGTTATGATATACATTCGAATATTAAACTCATTAGTTAGTAAATATGTAGGTGTATCGGAAAGTTTTAAATAATTACGAGAAATAACCGATATATCTGGATAAAATTGAATGTGAATATTAATTAATTTGTATGTTCATAATCATGTAAGTTACAGCTATTCACGTTGAATTGTTTAATTTTAAGAAATCGTAGAATGAAGTACCCTCAGAATGGAGAAAACAAATTTCAATCGACGAATTCTACACTAGTGTTCAAAATTAAGAGAATTTTCCGATTTCGTCAATTATCTCCAGAACTACTGGACAAATTTTAATGAAATTTGGTGTGAACATAGGGTTAATATAATACAAAAAAAAAAAAAAAAAAAAAAAAAACCCATTTATAATACACACGCATGATCGTGTGTAACACTCATCCGAGTCGTAAGGTATGAAACAGCAGTTGCAGAATAGTACAAAAAATGGGTTGATAGGGGTAATTGTCTCCTTTTACAGATATATAGACTTCGCAGAGTGATTTAATGCTGGAAAGAACAGAGTTTATGAGATCCTGTGGCAATTGTTACTACTATTTCAGGAACGCTGTTTTCAGGTCTTGGGTGGTTCTCGGAAGGGGCTTAAAAATTACAATTGCCCTCCCCAGAACGTCCCACGCATGCACTATAGGATTGAAGTCTGGATATCTGGCTTGCCAATACTTCTGGCGAATATCTTCTCTTTCTAGAAATACGTCGATCAGGTAACCTCCATGAAGCTTCGCATTAAATGGAAATCAGGACCAATTGGACCCCTGAAAAGGCAAATATAGGGCTCCAAGACCTCATCCCTACACCTCTCAGGAATCCAGTCCTACACCTCTCAAAGACATGGAGTTATGTGTGGCCATCTAACATGATGCCTGTCCAGACCATCAATCTTCCACTGCCGTAATGTTCGATTTCTTGGACATTAGAGGGCAGGTAGAGAGTCCCTGGTTGTATCCATAGGAAAGTTCGCTGAAAATTTCTAGTTAGGCTGAACCTGGACTCCACAGTGAAGAAAAAGGTAACCGTTATATTCATGCTCCAATCTGTATGATCTCTTCATCATTTTAAGCAAACTCTCCTGTTCCCAAACCTGTGCGGGACGCAAACAACATGTCAGCTTGCAAACAGCTCTCTCTTTTGAATTTTTCTAGAAGCAGTCACCTTTCAAGCTCGGCTTATTGTGGCTGCATAGTTACAATTCATGAAAGACCTGAGAAGCTGTAGCACCCTTATTATGACTCACTGTAATGGGCAAATGGTGATGTTCTCTGGCTATCAAGGCTTTTAGTCGACTTTGCCTAGGCTTCTCTCGATGGATCCGGTTCCCTTAAACTGTTTTCTTAAGTTTGATGCGAAGCTGAGTGTTAAATCGAATTCTCTGCATATCTGGATTTGAGAAGGGTCTACTTCTAGCCTACTCACAATTCGCCACATCATTCAGTCATTTAAACCGCTTATAAATGCTGTTTTTCGACTAGTTCCACCACCATACATGTATACACTTACGTATTCGACGTACAAATACTGTTACAAAACAAAGATTTGCATCTTTGCTTCGAAACAGTGTTTTTACATTTCGTTCAATTCTTTTCATGAAATTCTTCGAAATATGCAAATTCTATTAATTTTGGACACCAGTGTGCAATGATAAACTTCGGAAGCACAAGAAACTCTGGTAGAAATGGATACTTATGGATGGTGACTATGTTGAGAAATCTTAAGAATAATAAATAAAAATTATGTGTCATCTCGATTATTTTTATTAAATATTAAAAATTTTCAATACTGCGGATCGCTTCAATTTACGGTTCCCAGAAACCGAACATATTCATATGAATAGCCATAAATTAAAGCATTATGTACATGAAAATAATTTAATATGAAGTGTAAATATTATCTGCATATTTAGATTATTTCTTAATAATACTTGAAACTTTACAACACCTCCACGTAACATATATTGGCATAAATGAAATAAACTTTCCTGGGAAATTTAATACACAACTAGTTTAAATGGAACTATATGACATCAGTAAAGTTATACAATAAAAATAATGTTAAAACAGTTTAATAATATTTTTGAGAAATATTAATTCTCGAGAGACAACAAAGCTATCGTTTTGAACTTTGGAATTTTTTACTGAAATACATTATTTTGAAGAAAAAAATGACTAACATTAAATTAATTTAAATAATCATTTTTAAGCTTTTGCAATCCTCACTTAAATATGGTTCTGTCTAATTAATCTACTAATGATGTGCTCATGTCATTTTTATTCAGCTGTGCTTGGGAAAAGCATTAGCTCCTTAAAAGGCAATGAGCAAGCTACGTGATATATTCTTCTATTCCACATACATTCATAACATCATAAATCCTTGAAAGACATATTCAGCCCATAGTCTGAGGAGCCCATTAGCCCAGTCGCAGAGCGTCAGATATGCTGCTCGTTTTCCAGCGAATGATAAGCGCATTTAGTGGAATAAACTCCCATCTTCTCTTACGAGTAGTTCCTCTAACAAAGTCAAAATAGTATCTAAATAAATCGCATTGGTTAGTAATCGGAAGCTACTCGTATTCCAGTTTAACATAAATGCGCAGTCGAATGCATTACATGGCTTAAGATTTAATCAATATGGCTGTGCACGAAGCTGGTAACATTCTGATTTAAATCTAATGTAACTTTAGTTAATTTTGAATTTGCTTTAGATAGATCATTATTTATGGATGTATATATGATTTGATTTATCTTCATTTAAAGAGAAACAGACAACTTTGTTTTAGAAGGAAAATTATTATTAATAATAAATTTGTGGTCAAATTTAAAAATTTTAAAAATTTTTTAGAAAACCAATATTTACTAAAATTTATAAATTTCTTTAAAACTGTAATTATAATCTACTAAAATCCCACATTGTTTTTTAATTATATTATTTTAATTACGTTTCGTGTTTTTGAAATGAAGCACAAGATAACTATTTAGTAAATCTAGAAGTTATACTATTCTTAGAAATATGCATACAATTATGCTTATAATTATTAATTAATGAAATTACACAATCTTAAAATGAATTTCATTTACATGAAATGATTTAAAGTTATGTATTAGAAAATTATGTCTTAAAATGTAACATTTCTTTGATATTAAATACCATTTTTAAAGGTTGATTAAGAAATCTATAAGCTGGTTATAAAAAGATCTTCAGTGAACTGTTCCCTTATAAAATAAATACATTTATTAATGGAAAATAACAGCTTGAAAAAATGGGAAATATTTATGTCAGTTTAGATCTTTTCATTAAATATATTTAGAGTTTGCATCTTTAAAATCTCGTGTCTAAAACGATGCAGAGAAAGAACACTAAAATTATTTGAATGCGTTTGTATCTGTTTTGTTAACATGCATATATATATATATATATATATATATATATATATATATATATATATTTCTCTTCTCTTGCAAGCGCGCGTCGTAAAGAGTTCATTTTTAAGAAACATTTCATTTAATGTTTATTTGACGACGTCTGTTTGTGTTTTGCTATTTGCGATTTGTCACTTTGACAGTTTTTTGACAAGAATAATACACAATGGTGTTAAAAAATGAGAAAAAGAGGAATGTATTTCAAATGGAATAATGGGTTATATTTATATTTCTTGTAGAAACGTAAAATAGTGATCTTGGCGTCGTTTTAAATCTCGTGTTCTGTAAATAGTAAATGTCTTTTTTAATTGTACATTTTAGAACAAAAAATATTGAGTAATTCTTTCTGAAAAGCGTTTTCATACAATTTTAAATTCATATTTAGGATGAGATAATATCATCATGAGATATTGGAGATATGGTGCTGTGGTTAATCTGGAGCAAAACTCCAGTTACATTCTTATGCGCAGTTTTGGTTCCCCTAATTTTGTTAGAAGTCACATTACTGTTCAGTGTAACACTCAATTTCCTGAGGGTTTCAAATGTGTTTAGATAAGTAGTCGTTTATACGTAAAGTCATATAATATCTTTAAGCAAGAAATTTACGTTTTCCTAATATTATCAAATACTTTCTTTTGTGAATTATTATCTTTAATTAAATAACGGAAACAATTTTCTCGTTATTTTTTTCTGTTCAATTTCAATTCTCAAAATCATGAGAAATCAAGTTGTCGTATAGTATAACAAATAATTTGAAGAAGAATTCAAATCCATCTGTACGAGCATAGTTTAAATCAAATATTATTTTTGGTTAATTATTTTCCTATTGTCAAATATTATCACATTTCCTTTTGTTACCCCTTTCGGGATGGCACGTCTAGGAGTAGAATGTTCCCTGGGGACGGAGGAGAGTGGAAAGGAACTATCTCACATGCCGGGGGTCTTGCGTCTCTAAACCTAAATAAAAAAAAATCACACAAAAAATGTTTTCGTCCTAATGTTACAATTTTTGATAAATTTATAGATTATTAATTAAGCTGCTATATATTTCAAAATTAGCAATTTTAATAATATTTTTTTTTATTTTAGAGAAAAATATATGTAAAGTAATGCTTACTTTAAGAAATAATTTTCAGATGCGGGATTGAAATTATTGCGAAGTTTTATTGACAAAAATATCAATAAACTTTAAAATTAATAAAAACTGTACAATAAAGACCATTTAACAGCAAGTAACAAAACTTAATGTGAAGACCGAGTGTGGTAATTCTCGAAGTGCTGAGAAAAGCAAAATTCTGTTTTGACCGTCTCTGACAAAATAGCCAAATCAGAATCACTAGAAATATTCCTTTCAAATTTTTTAGAAAATTAATCACACTCTAATCATCAATTGGATCGTCGACAGTGTGAGTATATTCTTCTGATAAACAACGCTTTCTCGCAATTATAAACATGAGTCAAAGCCTTCAGAAATAAAAGGGGGAAAAAAGGAAAACATCCAACAGTAAAGCAAAGTGAAACACTGCTGTCGGTTAGGCTCTAAAAAAAAGAAATAAAAAATACATAGCAAGCACCAATAAAAAACCAATCGGTGAAAAACCAGAAACATGAATGTACATAACATGGAAGTTTAAAGAGCAGAGTTTAGTTTATTTACATTGCGCTTTCCTTCATCCTCCACAACATCTGGTGAGCAAAATACGGAATTAAGACAGAGTGTGATCAATCCGAAGGTCAAGATCTTTTAAGTACTATTCAGTTCAAAAAATGGACACAGGGCGCCATCTAGAGATAATTAGAAAACGTTCCATTATTATTTATAAAGCTTTTCATCTTGTAATGCGAAAATGCATCGTTTGGCCCCTGATCTCATTCTCCAGTGATGCGTGTTTGGTACGCTGAGTCCATGAGCTCATACTACATTGACTGGTGTTTGGTATGTTAGGCCGTGAACGACGATCAGTATCGATGCGTTTTCGGTACGTTCAACCCGAAAGAGTTATGAAGCATCAAATATAACTTTTGCCAAATATTATCACGTTATCATATGCCTTTATCACGTTTTCCAATTTTCATGTTATAAAAACATTTCTTTTGTTACAATTCATCACACTTTCTTTTGCTACAAATTATAAAATGAAATGTTCATCAATTATTATCCTTAATTAATGAAAGTATTTTTGTAGCTTTATATATTATCATTATAGATTCATGCTGCAATTCCATTTAATAAAACGGATCTACATTTCGGACGGAAACGATCACAGTTTTTTTTATAATTTGATGAAAAAGTAAATAAGCACATAATAAAAATATTTTAGAAATATGTATACACTAATTTTAACATAATGATTAACAGTTAACTTATCGAATTAACACAAATATGCACTTTAACACATACTGTTGTTACAAGTCTCCAATGACCAGAAAGGTTACATTAGAAAAAACCTTTTCAATTTTTCTCACCAATATCGTCAGCTTTAGGTATTCGATATTTCTTCTTGTCGATAACCACGTATTTTCATATTTAAAACATTTCATATGAATTGTAATGTCAAATTTCTTTTAAGTTAACTTTCAATTTAAAGTTTTCCCGAATAAGATGAATCGTGAAATTCAAATTGAAATAAAATATCTTCACTAGGCTGCCATTTCCTGTTCTGCTTGTGCTATCATTCGTTAGAAACAAAAACAAATAACGGTATTTTAGAAATGCCTCAAACAAATAATACTTCTCGAACAATAATCACGTAATCCAATTTCAGAAAAGAAGAACGTAGATTAATATTTATAATTACAAACGTTTTCATAGAAAAGGGGGAAAAATCTTTTGCTGTCTTTCTGAAGCATAGATTTAGGCCTAAAAGCTAGGAGGTAATATGGAGTAATACATTATCAACCCATAATATCAAATAAAAGAAGATGAAAACCGAGAGAAAGGTAAATAAATAAAAATGAGTGGATGTGTTTCTTTCTTTCAATCTTCTCGACACCTTTTAGTTTAATTTCTAATAATTTTTTACACTAGACGTTATTTCAGATGAAATACTTCAGATTAAATTAAATGCAATAATGTTTTGAAAAGTAAGCTGAGCTATATTGAGAAATATGTGCATTGCAGGAGTAATTCTTATAAAAAGTATATCAATATTCGAAAAATTCCACAACTTTTTGGAAATGAGTTGCAATGTTGTGCATGTAAATAAGAAATACTCTCAAAGACTTTTGCAAGAAAAGAAATTTTTGCTCCTGCTTATAGATTTATTATTAGCAATACTTTACAAAAATGTATATTGTAAAAATGTGTGAGACACTTTTTTGCAGATATCAATTTCATTCTTTCTATTATACTGAAATATTTTCTCTCAATTAAATAGAAAAATAAAATCTGAAAATGTTATTTGGATAAGTTTACAATTTTCTTTATAAATGCTTAAAGAAAAAATACTTAGAAAGTTCAAATGAAAATGTGTATTTGAATATTGTTATACTAAATATTACGATTTTTATGAGAATTTTTAAAAATATTTTTATTAATTGCGAACTGCGGTTAATAATTTGCGCTACAATTGCGTTTCGCCTTAGACGTAAATTCCTTTTCAAATAGTAAAATTTCAAATAATTAACAAATTCTGATGTCTTTGGATGCATAGATGATTTTTAAAATTTACTATTAGTGTGACATAATCGGAAATAATCTTATGCCAAAAATCGGGGTGAAGTTGTGAAATTGGGCTAATCGCGGTTCCTCTTCACTAACCTTAGGGACTTTTAATTGAGATTGATTGCTTTTGCTAAACAACCTTTGCCCAACCAAAAATGAAACGTGAATATGTAAAATAATTATGTAAAGCAGTTAGAAATGAAGTGAAGTTGGTGAGTTAGGAAATATATAAACTCCGACTGAAAGTAGCGAGAGAGGCTGTAGGAGAAGTGAAGCTGAAGCTATAGATAAGCTGATTGAATTAAAGATTTAGAATCAAGATTGCTACAAGACGTTCCTTTGCTGTTGTTCTCAACAGTTGATCCAGAGTCTAAGTTGCATTTGAGAAAGGATTAGTGGTAAGAGTCTGTTAGATTACTATTGGTGGGTAATTTGAGGATAATAGAAATATTACCCGGTAGAGCATAGGGAGTTTTTGTCATAGTAAATAGTTATATGTTAATAAATTACGTATAGATTGTTCTAGTGTCTCTTCGATTATTTGTGTTGTAGTGTTTAATAATTGAATCTAGTGATATCACAAGATGAAGCCCGGGTCGGGCTCTAGGGGTGGAACGGTTCTAGGGGTCTTTCTCTAGGGGTGGGAACGGTTGGGCGTCACACTGGTGCCCAACCGTTCCCACCCTTAGAGAAAGAGTCCAACCGGGAATAGCAATTTTTCCAATTAAGTATTTCAATAGAAATGGGAACGTAGTAGAATAATTACAGAGCGTAAATGACAATTTAAAGTTTTATGAAATTCCGGCTGAACTGCATTGCGCATATTTACGCAATCATTTAAGAGGCAGAGCACGCGATTGGTATGATGTGATCGGTGCTGACTTTAAACAGAGAGAAGCTACTGACTTTGAGGACATACAGACGGCTCCAAAAGATGTATTTCCTGTTGTGGGTGATCGTACGCGGTTAGAAGCAGAATTCTATTCGGCTAAGCAACAAAACCAATCTCCATTAGATTTTGCGTATTACATGTTAAAAATTGCGCTTTGGCTAAATTTACTAACCTCGGAATCTGAGTTAATACGACATATAATGTTGAGAATGTCGATTCCTGTTCTGGACTATCTTAAAGTCCGTAAACCAACCTCTAAGATTGAACTGTTGCAGTTCCTATCTAAATATGAAATGCGTCACTTAAGTGAAGTTGAGAACAATTCCCATTCAATTCAAAATCGGAGAAATTTGAATAGGTATTGCTATAAGTGAGATGAGGCTCTTGTACTCCATAGAATGAGGCAAACAAAAGATATCAACAACCATAATGTTAATAGTAACTAACTATAATTTTGATCGCTCTCCAATTACGTTGAATTCAATGTAACTAAAACCGGCAGAGGCTGGCAGTAAACTTAAAAGTGAATTCGAAAATGTCATTAAAACCTTTCTGAGTGAGATACGAGCTGTGAGAAGGAAGTCGGGGAAATTTCAAAATCGGATCCGAAATGTTTTAAATAGGGAATGTCAATATATTAATCAATATCTTCCTTTAACCTCCAGTAGAAATGATACTAAACACTTCAGGAACTCTGTTAGAAGGGGTTCGAGTATCCATCGACATGAAAAGCCATCTAATCAACTTGATCCAGGGATCCGAGTGCAGCAAAGATCTGATCGCAAGATGCGTTCCTACAATTCAACTGTATGTGCATCCTCCCCGCAGGATGAGAACCTTTACTCCGACGTCATCAGCAGACAACCACATCAGACACCTACAATGGAGGATCGAAGTCCGACCTCTACAGCCATCAGCAAGAAGCAGACCATGGGGTCCCACTGTCAAGCCACAAGGGTCTTCAAGGAGCTAATCTAGAGTCACGCCTATCCATTACAAGGGATCTACAACAAGATTCCAGATGTCAGCCGATCTCCCAGTCTAGAAGGTAGCTCTTCAACAAGATTCTCGTCCAAGGCGAAAAGCGAGACTAAAATATCAGGTTGTATTATTCTTTGTTATTCCATTTGATTTGACGAGATGACATTTTTGGAAGAGCAAGTCTTTGATTTTTACGGCTTCAGTTCCAATACGGCAAACAGCTTTGGCTCTTACTCTACTAAGAGCTGAGAACTTTAATGGAAAGTTTAATTTTTTTTTAAATTGTAAATCACCAAGTTGGTGATCTTTCCGGATGGAAAGTATTTTTTGTTATACAGATTGGAACGTTTAAATTGTAAACATTTGTTAAAGTATAACACTTGTTTATGCATTGACTTGTTTTTTTAAGAGTAGCTGTCTTGTTATTTTGCATGAATTATGTATAATTATTTCATAACTGTATTTATGTTATACATATGATCACATCGTGGCTTAATTAGGGATCGCGACTAATATTAGCACTTAGCGCGGCGTTAAGTTCGCATTTTGCATTTTTCTGTCTCTTGACCAGATCGCGTCATTCATCAAATTCTTGAATGTTATGTGAAAAATTGGATGTAATTGTATGAATGATAATGGTTACTAATATTTTTTGTTGCAAAATGATGTACACTGCATTCCATTTCAGGGCACCAGACCCTGACCTACAACTGGAAAGGAGCCCAAGAATCAATTCTCCGGCTGAGGAGGAATAAGAAGTTCAAGAAGATTCTTTGTTAATAAAATATATTTTGTTAGCATTAGTTTTTTTTGTAAGCTCTAGTTGGGTGGCGCCTTAGATTAGACGCTTAGGAGCAGTATAGTGACTTCAGAAAGCTTCAAATTTTCATCTTATTAGCTAGGGGAAATAAGGTATAAATTTAGATTCAAATTATTGATTAGCTTCAGAGTTCGGAACTTAACCAAGTTTATGATAGCGTCCAATTACGTAGGCATTTGGAATTTAATCGTAATTTCACGCTGAGTTTTTGTATCCAACGATAAATCACGTTTCATTTCTGGGGCGGAGTTGTGACATTGGGCTATTCGCGGTTTCTCTTCACTAACCTTGGGGACTTTTAATTGAGATTGATTGCTTTTGCTAAACAACCTTTGCCCAACCAAAAATGAAACGTGAATATGTAAAGTAATTATGTAAAGCAGTTAGAAATGAAGTGAAGTAGGTGAGTTAGGAAATATATAAACTCTGACTGAAAGTAGCGAGAGAGGCTGAAAGAGAGAGGCTGTAGGAGAAGTGAAGCTGAAGCTATAGATAAGCTGATTGAATTAAAGGGTTAGAATCAAGATTGCTACAAGACGTTCTTTTGCTGTTGTTCTCAACAGTTGATCCAGAGTCTAAATTGCAGTCGTGGAAGGATTAATGGTAAGAGTCTGTAAGATTACTATTGGGGGGTTAATTTGAGGATAATAGAAATATTACCCGGTAGAGCATGAAGAGTTGTTGTCATAGTAAATATATGCTAATAAATTACGTATAGATTGTTCTAGTGTCTCTTTGATTATTTGTGTCGTAGTGTTTAATAATTGAATCTTGTGATGGCACAAGAGGAAGCCCGGGTCGGGCGGGCGTCACAAAGTTACAGAAAGGAACAGAAAATTCAGAATCAAAAATATCCGTCATAAGAATAAGAAATGAATGGAATTGGGAATGAGGTAATTAACTGCATTGTCCAGAAATATTCCCCATCCTTTTTTTAAATGGCTCGTGAGTATAATGTCTTTCGCATCCCAAAAAACATCTCCATTATTTTCAGGTCCATCTGCGCCTCCTTTCATACATATTCCTTAGAGAGAATCTATCGTTTTGATTGCTACTTGGTTTTCTTAGAATAAACATTGGTATTTGATAGATTTCGAGAATCTGATATCCTGAAACTATTTGTTCTCAGTATGAGTAACATATAAAAATCTTTAATCTTTTTTAACTTTAACTATTAAAACTTATCTAATTTTCATTAATCCACTTTTTATTCACTCTTCACATATATCTTGGTTTCATTTATCTTTCTCATACCTTTCCTTAATATTAATTTTTTTTTACTGATAAATTTTATCTGGTATTTCTGTATTCTTAGACATTCTTAATCCTTTTCTTATTAATGACATTCTAACTAACAATAAATTAATTGTTATTTACTTTTCTTACTTATTTTACTTTAACACTCAGCACTTATCTTTAAACTCCATATGAAGTCAAAAGCACATTTGTTAAGTAATAACACAAAGGGTGCTTTTATTCTTTAAATTCCTATGCCGTCACCTTGGTCGTCAGTGCAGATTACTTTTAGCACTTTAATCACCACAAGAACTACAAGCCTTCATGAGTCAACTTGCTTACTTAAGCACTGACATTCTTCTCTGAGTCTGATCTGCTCCTCTCGGAGTCTGGTTCTATTCTAAGGGGTTTTTGTTAGTGACATCTTACACTCGCTCCTTTACAAAAACGCCCTCTAAGTTTGTAAGACAAAGCCCTTTACAGGCGGTCTTTAAGAACTGGAAATAACAGACATTAAAATTGAATCGGAGTTTAATGATGGGACTCAAGTACCATTGATGTTAAAAACGAAAACGTGCAAAATGTGGTTTTGCATTATCTTGTTGAAAGAGGGCTTTGGGCATGCCTCAAAGGTAGGGCTCAAACAATGGACGTAAGATGCTAGGAATTTAATTTTCTGCTTTCAAATTCATTTCAAATTTCCGAACTAGAGATGTGAGTGTCGCTTACACAATGGCTGCCCAAGCCGTCACACTAGGTGGTGGGTCCCTATGTCGATACCAAATGCTAGCAGGCGATGAGGGTTCCCTTCGGAGATTCCAGACACGTATTAGGTCATCAGAATAAGGCACGCAAAACCTTGACTCGTCTGAAATACATTATTGTGTGTGCAAATACATCCCGAATGCTGTTCAGTATGCCCCTTAGCAATAAATTGATTATATATTCGTCTGACGGTGGTTGTATTTCAGACACAGAATACACATATTGGTAAGAATCTCCGTAATTTATCGCAGGGACTCATACACGAAAAGTAAACTATGTTGATGACCTATACAGTGCGATAAAAGCGTGCAAGAACAAAGTCAGTTATTATTATTAACTACGAATTTTATTTGCCTGAAGTTTAAAGACAAAAAGTTAATAAGAGCCAAAAGTGAGACTAAAGTTTGAGCTTTAAGTAAAAGAGAAGAGATTAAGTTATTTGTTCAGAAACAAAAATAATAATTGAAATGAAAATTTGCAAATTAAACGAGGAAATGGGATATACAATAAGTACCAAAAAAGAAGTGCGTATTCGATAAGTGTGTGTACTCTGAGAGAAGAACATTTTAATACTCGGTGTTTTGTGTCTGGAGAGAAAGGGATTGCTGAAACTGAATTTGGATTTATTCGAGACTCAAATTCTCGTTTAAAACTATTTCACTGATATTTGTTTCGATTTTGTTATTCGGAACACTTGAAGATTTCAGCTCTACATTGGTAACAACGGAGTTCTGTATCATTTAAAAGATCCTTTCATAAAATTACCAGAGGATCATTATAATATTCAAGGGATTCTGTATCATCGAATAAGTATCAGTTTCATTTTCTCTACTTATTCCTTCCTGAGTACACATTTAATAAATTACGCTGCTCAAGGCATTGATTGTAACGAAGAAGAGTAGTTACAGGTGTAAGTACAGAAAACTACTAGAACAATATGATATTCATTACATTAAAGAGTCAGATTATAGAACAAATGTGTGTTAATAAATATATATTAATGAGATAACTATTTTGATGAGTCTAAGAGTTTTTCTTATGATTTAATTAAAAATCGTAAAATTTCTGTTGACCCATGTTGGAAATAAATTATTTGTATACCACCATGAGGCGCCTTGTCTCGTGTGGTTGAGAACTCACAGATTGATGAGTAACATTTCAGAGTACATTTGGATCTTGACCGCGTAAGGCGGATTATTCCTTCTTTTGATATAATTTCTCCTGACCGCTAAAGCGGGTAAAAATATGGGTAGTTTGGAAGCTCTTGAATAATTTGTAAATAGTGTAATGATTTGTTTATGTGCTATTGGCACGTAGAGGCTTTAAATAAATGCGTTTAATATAATTGCTCACCCTTTTTTGCTCGGTGGATTATTGCTCTCGAATAACCCACAACCAGAAAAAAAAAACAATGTATCAAAACACGCTTCAATTACACTTGCAATTAATATCAGCATCAGAATTTATTTTTTAAAAAAACATTTTGAATAAAATGGAACAACAATTAGACGGGAGAACAGAAAATCATTTATCCATAAACTTAAAGCAGGAATGTATAAAATATAATTCTTCCTTTTTTCATGCAGAAAGGTAGAGAACTACATTCATCGGTTGCATATGCAAGTCATTTTCAAAAATCCTCCACAATATCCACCATTTCTACGGACGATGTACTTGCAATGCAGATTACATTCTCCCTGACGTCCTGGACATCCAAAACCAGCGTCCACTAGAACAGAGGCTGAAAAAACTTTTCAATTTCATCCATATAAATCCAGCTATATTTTAAGAACCCATAACACACACACGTACACACGTATGCACACACATATGCACTCACCACACTCAGACATCTGTGTGTGTCCGTGTGAGTGTGGTGAGTTCGTATATGTCTTTTATATACATTAATACTGAAAAAAGAAATATATGAGATGGTTATAAACATTTACCAATGATTCTGAAAAGGTAAACAGGAATTCAACTGAGCAAATAGAATTTTTAGATGCACATTATCAGTATTAAATAATAACGTGAAACAAACCAGTTTTATATCGGAAATTTTAATCCAAATTGTAAATTTTTTAGCTGATTAACTTTAAATGAGGGCTTTTTCATGTAAACTGTACGTTTTTTAAGAAGCAGACAGAAGCTCCTCTCCGAAGAAACAGGCAGCCAGAAACTTCCAAAATTAAATTCATTCATGTCAAAATTTCGGCAATGAATCCGTTAATAATTTCTTGTTAACTGGAAAATATTTCTCATAAATTTCGTTAATTAGAATTTTATAATTGAAGACATTGATCAAGATTTAGTTGTAGTTTATAAAATAGAATTTGGCTCACATATTCCAAAAGAACTATTTACATAACGAGTAAATTATGATGATAGATTGAGAAATAAGAGTAACTAAATTATTTTTTTAAAATAAAAAAAAGTACCATATTTTTGAAACCCTCACACATTCGCATACGTACATCTAACGCTATATTTTTAAGTAGTCGCCTTCCTTCTTAATGCACCTTGTGAGAGGAGGAATGAATTTTCTTATACATTTTTCAACCATATTTCTAGCCTCCTTTTTGACCATTGTTTCATGACATGCGAAATGCCTTTTTCATCAATAAATTACTTCCGAGAGGATGAAAAATTATTATATGAAGGTTCCAGATCAGCTTTGTGAGAGTGTGGTTTATGTTCGAAACAAATGATTCCAAAATTTGCATTCAGGCGTTGGCTGTGGGGAAACATGCATTATTTTTCTTCAAACACTCTGTGTTCGTTCACTTTCCTCACCCTTTTTGTATCATCTTCCGTAATTTTAAGGTATATCAGCTGAGTTGGGCATTATATTACCTCCGAGGCATAACATCAAAATAGAGGATCCTTTTATGCTCTCAAAATACAGAGGCTATGATTTTTCTGACCGAAAAAAGGGTTTTGAATTCAATCTTTACACTCACGTTACCACTTATACACATTATTATGTTTCTCTGAACCAACTATGTTCACAGTTTTTATCTTGTTAAAAATTTAGACGCGTTTCTTTCGCTAAAAAGAAACGGATTACGCTCCTGAACGCGCAACTGGGGTTTTGTAGGGACTGGTGATCATTCACTTTTCAAGCAACTGTCACTGTACCATTGTGAGAACAAGCCGACCATTCTGGTAAAGCAAGTTAAGTGGACTGAAGCTGATGTGAACTCAAGTTGTTCTTTTATCGCTATTTAATGTAGCACTGAAAAGAAAGCAGTGTGTTAATAGCTCTGACCGGTTCTCTTTCTTTACTTAGAAATTTCTTCTTTGTTATTTTGTTATCTGTGAGGTCGTCAGCTTATGCTTTCTTCAATTTAAACTTTACTTAATTGTTTTTTTTAATAAACTGTTCATGTTAGAGTAGTTTAGATACCTTTTGATTAGGTGTCCGTTGGGTGACACTAACTACAAATTTTAATCAAGACATTCATTTTAATGCGGTATTACTATAAGGCACAATGGTATTTTTTTTTTAAATCGACTATATATAATGAAATGATCACGTCACAATAATTTCAATTCGTTCATTGTTTTGTTACATAATCTGTTATGAGCTATAAATTGGGATTAAGAACATTAAAATTTTTAGGCATTAAGAAGTTAAAAATTTTGCTATTAATTCTGAACAATTCAATCTGTTTTGATTATTCATATATTTAAATGTAGAATGTTTAACTAAATTTGTTTGGTAAAGAAAAGATTAGTTTTTGAATTGAGAGATTAAATGCAATAAAAAAATTAAGAAATCATTTTAAAATATATTGAGAACTGAAGTTATTCCTAAGACAAGCTACTGTTACCAATTTGTACTGTAATCTGATAAAGGGTACGAAAACAAATATGATACCGAATAATAGGACAGTAACTGATCTTGGAACTATTTGCTTCCAAATCAGTATTTGATTGTTATCACATAGAGTTATCATAGCAAGTTTGCTTCGAATCGACAACCTTGATAAGACCTGGATGCCCCATTACAAGCTGTACACCATGCAATAACAAAACTGTGAGTAACGTCCGATGAATTTAATACAAAAAAGACGAAAACGGTCTCAGTTATTGGAAAAATTATGGCATTGAATTTATAGGATTCGAAGGACTTCGTTCGTAGGAAAAAGAGAATCGATCACTGAATAATACGACACAGATTCACCCTATTCCTATACCTATAATCATTTCCAATGCATAAAAGCCCATTTCCCATCCTTCAATTCATGTATTTTTACTTGAACATGTGACATGTATAAATACATCTACATCTGAATAATTAGGTGTTACAATTGTAAAAAGGATTATAAACATACACCTAATTCTATGTTTACACGATAAATCGATATAAATCGTATAAAAAAGTATTTTTTTAAAAAAAAATTGTTTTAAATTAAAATCTTGTAAAAGAAATTCGTGTAAAAACCGAATTTCGGGTGTATTTATGCATGTGGTATATTTGTGTACATGAGATAATGTAAAATATAACTGCTTACTTGAAATGACTATGATGACGGCTATCAACATCAAACAGTACAAAAACTTCATTTTCTTCCAAAGATGCTAAGCTAATAAAAGAAATTTCAAATTTAGTACAAGGGCAATTTATTTAAGAGCACATCAATTCACAATTTCCCATCATTCAGTGATTCATAAAAATTACCATAAGCAAGATTTATTCCGTCTTTGGTAAATTGGATTGCATTATTAAATTTAAATTTTGAATTCATGGGTAGAGATATATAAGCATAAAAGAAAAAGAATTAGACGAACAAAGAGTTATTTGAAAGTTAACAAAGAGATAGAAAAAGAAGCGAAGGAAAAAAAAAATGATCAAATTAAAAAAAACAACAGGAATTCAACTTATGCATTTCTAACATTACATTAATGCTACGGAACAAAATTTAATTTCTAAGTACTTGTAAAATGAATTCATTTTTTTACGCAATAATATTTGTTTTGGGAGGAATATTACTGTATATAACATCATAGATTTTCGAAGGTATCATAAAATAAGATGCGAAACACAGTTTGTAAAGAATGCATGAGAAAAATTGAATTTTTTTATGAATAACTTTGTAAGCATATCCATAATTTAAATTTATTTTAAAAGCAATAAACGAAACACTTATAGGAAATTTCTGAATACATTCGTAAAATTAAGATAAATTTTATAAGTTTTGTTATTTTCATTGCAGCTGGACTAAAATGGAGCTAAATTATTGTGTAAATGGATTAGTTTATTAACTAAAAAAATATGGTTAATTCAGTTGTTCAATTTACATACTTAAATTAATTACTGGAAAAGAGTTTTTTGCTTGCTATATTGAATGATTTAACTATAAACTAATAATTTTTCAATAACTTATGTGTATTAAAGATATATGTGTCTAAATTGTTCAACAATGTATGATAAATAAAAATATGAATTTTGGAATATAAGATATGATATTACGATTGCCTTTTTTCAATATTTCAATAATCATATTTTTGTATACATCTCCTACATACATATGTTTTTCTCTTTGTTTATTACAGCATAGCCACGTCAGTCTCTTACCCTTTTAAACTCTACAGGGTTACTCTACACAGTTATTAATGTAAAGACGGTATGATGTTATTGGAAAATTCTATTTTAGAAGGTAATTAAACAGGTTCCTGAAGTTAATTAATGCATCCACTAACACCAGAGTGTATAGTTTCCTTGATAACAGCGATAATTATTTTGCTCAGCAGCAATGAAAATAGCTATAGTTATTAATGATGTCCCAATTTTTGCGTCAATTTTTCAAACATGTTTCCAAAATTAGATTCGATGCACATATATAAAAATTTGTTGTACAAGTGAGAAAGACAAAAAGATTGAAAATCTTAAAAATGTAACGATTACATAAAATTTTATTAATTCCAAGCTTTTAAGCTAAAAATACCATCTCCATTTCTTAGCGTTTGTGGTATCCAGGTAGTATGATGGACGAGTGGCTAGTCCGACTCTGGACACCCAATTGACTTCCCAAGCGAACTTCGGTGCAGTGGCCGGGGTCTCGCACATTGTGGTTTCGTCAATTCGAGGGTTCGAGTCTCGTTGCCACCAAAAACCCGCCATGTATCCGGGGCCGATTCACTTTAAATCTGTCGCGGTCCAAAGACCTTCGTTTGGCATGGTTGGGAAGTAAAAAGGGGTGGTTCCAGCTCAGGTCCTCGTCACATTTTGGAGGTTCTAAATTACGAGGTCCATCATTAATGACCCTTGTGTTACTCCTTGTGTGACGTAAATAAAACCAAACTCATTTGTGAAACCCGGAAGGATGAAGTGATCTATGTCCTGCTACAAAAATGAAGCTACCGGAATTGAATCTGAGTAAGCAGGGCTCGCAATCAGATATCACACCACCGCCACGGCCATATTTTATTTTAATATGAAGTAGATAACATCAAAAAATATTGAAATAACAGATATTATTAATTATTTATTATTAAGTACTATTGTAGGTGTGCATAGTGTAATAAATCTTCTAAAATGGATTTGGTAGAATATTTTACTTCGAGGGTACATACGGCTGTTAAAACAGCGATTAATGCTACAGATTTAAATACTTGATATTCATCAGTTTTATCATAATAATGTTAACCTAAAGAAAAACTTACTGTTGTTACAGTACAATAATACTCAATTCTTAAAAACATAATATGCAATTATTTGAAATTCTATCAATTAATATCTCACATGTAAGAAAATATTATCTTAAGTATAGAAGCATTATACAGTAAATTCTCCAGGGACTTATTTTTTTAGGAATATTAAGAATTTTTAATTATTAAAAATAAATAAGCAACATATCTTGATAAAACTTATTTTAAATATTAAATGTTATTTATGTACATAATGTTGAGAATGACAGCTATTAATGTGGATTTGCTTGGTTTCAGGAAGCCGTTGTTTGAAGTAACCCGCAGCATGGAGAAGATAGAATTAGATCTGTTGAGTTCTACATTTGAAAGACTAAGAAACGCTGGGAGAAAAGTGAAATTCCAAATGGTGACTATACAGAGAATTCTGAAGAATAAAAAGTGAAAATAAAGTAACCAGCCCGAATATTTTTAGTGATAATTAAATGCTTACGATATTGAGGTTTACTTCATCCTACAATTTCCAGAAGCCAACTTAATCAATATAAATAGAATTTGCAAGATTATGCTAATAAAGATCGATTAATATTCAAAATAACTTTAACTCAGATACTACCTCAGACAACGGGACACCACCTTGCATTAAAGGTAGGCTTTACTTTATGAAATATTTCTCCTTGCTCACATAATGAATTCGTGAACACAGTAAACGAAAAGACAATTTTGATTTATACCAAGAAGTCAAAAACCTTTAAAAGAACTTACCTTGTGATTTTAAAAAAAGAAAACGATTGAACCAATTTGAAATACTCCTAAGCTTTTGAATGAAACTCTCATAAACAGTTCTTTTATATAGATAAATTTTAACAAGGAAGAAAAAATTCTATACGTAATAGTTGTAATGTTTTTGTCATACGTTTTTACTGTTACAGGAAAAAGGGAACAGCAGCTATTTTGAATGAACAATTAAAATTGTAAACAAAGTGTTACATGTGCGCGTGCAAATGAGAAAAATAAGATGACTATTCTAACCTTGAACGCTGCTAATCAGGTGGTTTAGGTAGACTCTAATTAACCCTGCATGTATTTTGGGCCCCGCAAACACTTACAAATTGCAGTCATAGTAATATTAAATTACAAAATAACAAGCAATCTGTGAAAGGTTTATTAACCCGTTAACGCCCAACTTAATTTAAAATTGAAATTTTGTTAAAAACTTTTAAATTTATGTTCTAAACACTGAAATTAAATATAATATGCAATTAAACTCCACACCATTAATTTAGGATCCGAGATAATTACTGTCCTATAAATAGGACGCTGGGCGGATATGGAAGCTTTTGAACACTTAGTACTTCGCCTTTGTTTTTAATTACTTGATTATGTTTCTGTTCCCAAACAATTGAACTTTAATATTTAATGCAAAATAAAGTGAAACACAAATAAATTTGACATTTTTTATTAAGTTTAAACATATTCACACTATGTATGGTAATTTGGAAAACATTTTGTACATAGAGTTACATTTCATGCAAAATATAAGAGGTTTTCCCGAGCAATTTTGCATTTGACATCGTCTTTGTTTTTCTCTTTTACTAATTATATAGCCAACTCCATCACGTCTAACAGTGTCTGTTTCCTTCATTCGAGATGAAATTGTATAACTTGGAATACCGATTTGTATTTGTACTGGGTTGCCTTTTTTTTAGATAGGCTATTGCAATATGTCTCCTTATTTCTTTGATACTCTTTTTCTCTGCATTTACCATGTTGTAAATAACGCAGGTATTTGCAACAGCCATGTCTACAATTCGGGTAATAATTTGCCAATACCATTTTTTTCCACGGATTCTATGGTATATTTCTCTACAAGCCAATCATGAGATTCTATACCACCCATGTTTTTGTTATAATTGTTTACGAGACATGGCTGTTCAATTTTATTTTTTCAGCTTTTCCCTTTTCACGCCTTGAAACAGATGTTAGTGGCTCAAATATGTCAAAATTTGTCGCAAGTGTAATGCATTTGTTTTCATTCCATTTTACAGCAGTAATTTTATTTTTCACATCAAAGTAGAAATCATGTGAACCACGGCTAGTCTTTTTGAAAGTAGAATCAATTTCAAGTTGACAATGATGTATTCTGTCACTTCTTATTGTTCCTGTTGCTCGAAATCCACTCTTTCTTAGGTCAACTTACAAATTATAGGACAAATTACATCTCTTACAGATGGGTCAAGTGTTTCAGAGTCATCAAAACCTTCTTCATCTGTAAATTTATCTACTTCAGGTGGCAAAACAAACATTTCAGACTCTAATTACTCCGAAAATAGATATTCTATAGCTTCCTCGGCAGTTTTAAAAACTTTTTTCCGCAACATATTGAGCACTTATGAAATAAACTAAATATCAGAAAATTTAACGAATCCGCCCAGCGTCCTATTTTTAGGACAGTAGTTTAAATTTGTAATTAAAACTAATAAAAGTAAAAATAATTCTAAGACATTATAAGATATCTATTAATAGAATATCTGAAATATAAATTCTGAAAAAATATTTAAAATTACCTTTAAAACCTTTTCGTACGATTACAATGAAATTCAGCAAGAAAAAATCATGAAAATGGCGAAGTTTAGGTGTCTGCAGCTGGCTGAAAAATGCTTCCATCCGGTTCAAATCGGTTTAAGTAACTAGGGTGAAACCATTACTTTTCAAGGGGTAGAAAAAGAATCGGCAAAACGTTGAATAGCTTTATTTATAATGGTGAAAATGAACTGTCCTATAAATATGACGCTGGGCGGAAACGGGTTAAAGTGTATTCACACAAATAGAACGTTAATTTTGAGTTATATATATATGATTGTGTGTATGACTTCCCATACCCTCCTATTCTACTAATGTATTTTTTAACCCTGATATATTGAACGTGCTTTACTCCCGTTACATGACGAGTCTCCAGCTCAGTCTTGTACCTGCATCTTCAAAGAAACAAAGCCTGCCAATATCCTGCGATAGTGACCATTCGATCTCTTGGCCATATGAATTTTTGATCGAAAGGTTTTCCCGGTATAAGTTTATATTTAGCTCACATATTAGTTTATCGTTAAGGTTTTACTTCACAATTCATGCAATGTTATAAATCTCTGTAAAAGATCTACAACAGCTTATATATTGAAATTTTTCGTATATATAAAAAGGGTTTACTTAAGCATAAATAAGTAAATTAACAAAATTAAATGCTTTAAATACTTAAGTGAATTGGAGTATACTTACCTTTGCATAATTTTCTATCTTAAAAATTATTTGAACATTTGATTCTTTTTTTTAAACATTTAGTAGTTTTTCCCTTACCTCTCACAGGTAATGCGTTTTGAGCTCTGCTTTGCCCCTATGTGGCGCAGGAATCACATGTTCAATCATCATTTTTTTGATTCTTATGTATAATTAATTCTAGTTTACTTTTTTTTTTTTTGTCATAAGCAGTATTACTTATGCTTAAAACAAATTTTCTCATTTTTATTTTTTATTTAACTGTTAATCTTTAATTTGGCGTGAAACGCATTCTTCTGTTTAGGTACTGTATATTAAAATTCATAAAAGTTTCGTTTAGTTACGCTTTGAGAAAATTTATTCTACTTTTAAATAAGCTCATTACGAAAAAATTAATTATCGAGATCTCAAATTTTTTTTTTAAGTAGTTAACATTTTTAAATTTTTGTTTGTAGCGAAACTTGATTATTCTAATAATAATAGTGGTGATTGCGGAAGTTGTGATCACAACGACTGTGAACATTTGCCAAGAGAATACATAAGGTCTTTTACAGATCTCATTATATCGTAGTATTCGTATGACGGTTTCGAAGAAACTCGAATATTTTACGAAATTAGTATGAAAGGCCCTCCAACTTCTTCACCAAGGTTTCCATTTCTTGGCTTTCCATCCATTCACATTATTCATTATTTCTTGGAATGAAGTGCAAAGTTATGAAAAATAAACTTTTTATTCATAGCAATCCGCTTGAAATAAAGACAGGGCAATAATAATTTTCAAATTTTTTTTATTTCCATACTTAATTTTGGGAAAATAAAGGAACTTCTTAATCATATTTAAACCATAAATGCATTTTTCTTATAATTTTGGCGATAAAAAACAGATATTTTGGAGACCGGTTGTTTGAATTTTCCCGAACTGTTAAGGGATGCACAAAGTGAAGACATCTTTTATTCTGAAATTGTAGCCGCAATTGCAAATGAATCATAGTCGCTCTGTATCCTAGTCATAGGTTTGAATCCTGATTCCACTAGAGACCTCCAACGTAAAACGGGATTGACACATAGTATATATATCGACGCCCTATGATCCCACGTTGGAATGATATGTAAAATTTAGCAAAGTTGAACGCCGACTTAGGTATGATCTACACTACTTCATCATTTCTCAAAATTAGAAGATTTGTCTCCAATAGCCATAATACTACTTCTAAGTACGACTACAATAAATAATCAGTAAATCAAACCTAAATTCAGCATTTGAACCAAATTTTTAAAACAATAGCTTATGAACGAAATTCATAAAGAAATTTTAAAATATTTTTTTCTAATGATCAAGATATTGTTATAGTAATCATTTAGACCTATATCATCAATATTTTCTATACAATTCCAGTGTTCATGTGGTATGAATTTTGCATATTTTCAACGTAGACACTATTGCATCGCTTAATAGTAGACACTTTTGCATCAGTTTAATAACAAAAGCACTTGAGATTAAAAACAAACATAAGCTTCAATTTTGTCTCTATATATGATAACATTGTAATAAAATTAATTTGCATCTGCAAGCAAGATTGATGAGTCTTTAATTTTGTAAAATAAGCGAAAAACTTATAAATGGAACATTCGTTTTTTTTTAAATAGTAATAATCATAATAATATATATTTTCAATAATAAAACATAAATAAAGATTATAATAAATACAATAAAATAAAGAAATTAAAAATAGTGAAAAAGCAAATTTCAAGTCTCTTATTTTTCTTTTTGGAAGATTACATCGCGATACCACTAACATTTCTCTTCAACTTACTTTAAGAGATACTTCAATATATCAATTGAAATGACAAATTGAATTTTAAATTCATATTTAGGATGAGAGTGATTTATTGGAGATATGGTGCTGTGGTTAATCTGGAGCAAAATCTAGTGATTTCCTTTTTCGCAGTTTTGGTTCCTATAATTTTGTTAGAAGTCACATTACTGTTCAGTGTAACACTCAATTTCCTGAGGTTTTCAAATGTGTTTAGATAAGTAGTCGTTTATTTACGTAAAGTCACATAATATCTTTAAGAAATAAATATACTTTTCCAAATGTTATCAAATACTTTTTTTGTTAATTGTTATCTTTAATTAATGAATGGAAACAAAGTTCTTGCTACGTTTTTGTGTTCAATTTTAATTCTCTTAATCATGAGAAATCAAGTTATAGTATAATATAACAAATAATTTGAAGAAGAATTCAAATTAGTCTACAGCTTAAATCAAATATTATTTTCGGTTAATTATTTTTCTATTGTCAAATGTTAAGATATTTCCTTTTGTTACCCCTTTGAGGATGGCGCATCTTGGAATAGAATGTTCAATGAGGATGGAGGAGAATCGAAAGGAACTATCTCACGTGTCGTGATTTTTGCGTCTCTAAACATAATTTTAAAAAAAATCACACAAAAAATGTTTTCGTCCTAATGTTACAATTTTTGATAAATTTATAGATTATTAATTAAGCTGCTATATATTTCAAAATTAGCAATTTTAATAATATTTTTTTTTATTTTAGAGAAAAATATATGTAAAGTAATGCTTACTTTAAGAAATAATTTTCAGATGCGGGATTGAAATTATTGCGAAGTTTTACTGACAAAAATATCAATAAACTTTAAAATTAATAAAAAAATATACAATAAAGACCATTTAACAGCAAGTAACAAAACTTAATGTGAAGACCGAGTGTGGTAATTCTCGAAGTGCTGAGAAAAGCAAAATTCTGTTTTGACCGTCTCTGACAAAATAGCCAAATCAGAATCACTAGAAATATTCCTTTCAAATTTTTTAGAAAATTAATCACACTCTAATCATCAATTGGATCGTCGACAGTGTGAGTATATTCTTCTGATAAACAACGCTTTCTCGCAATTATAAACATGAGTCAAAGCCTTCAGAAATAAAAGGGGGAAAAAAGGAAAACATCCAACAGTAAAGCAAAGTGAAACACTGCTGTCGGTTAGGCTCTAAAAAAAAGAAATAAAAAATACATAGCAAGCACCAATAAAAAACCAATCGGTGAAAAACCAGAAACATGAATGTACATAACATGGAAGTTTAAAGAGCCTAGTTTAGTTTATTTACGTTACGCTTTCCTTCTTTCACCACAACAGCTGGTGAGCAAAATACGGAATTAAGACAGAGTGTGATCAATCCGAAGGTCAAGATCTTTTAAGTACTATTCAGTTCAAAAAATGGACACAGGGTGCCATCTAGAGATAATTAGAAAATTTTCCATTATTATTTAGTAAGCGTTCCATCTTGGAATGCGAAAAATTCATCGTTTGGCCCCTGATCTCATTCTCCAGTGATGCTTGTTTTGTACGCAGGGCCCCTGAGCTCATATGGCATTAACTGGTAGATGATATGTTCGGCCGGGAACGACGATGGCTAGTGATGCGTTTTCTGTACGTTCATCCCGAAAGGGTTAGAAAGCATCAAATATATATTTTGCAAAATGTTATCACATGTCTTTATCACGTTTTCCAATTTTCATATTATGAATATATTTCTTTTGTTACAAATTGTCCCACTTTCTTTTGTTACAATTCATCACACTTTCTTTTGCTACAAATTATAAAATGAAACGTTTGTCAAATATTATCCTTAATTAATGAAAGTATTTTTGTAACTTTATATATTATCATTATTGATTCATGCTGCAATTCCATTTAATAAAACGGATCTACATTTCGGACGGAAACGATCACAGTTTTTTTTTATAATTTGATGAAAAAGTAAATAAGCACAGAATAAAAATATTTTAGAAATATGTATACACTAATTTTAACATAATGATTAACAGTTAACTTATCGAATTAACACAAATATGCACTTTAACACATACTGTTGTTACAAGTCTCCAATGACCAGAAAGGTTAGATTAGAAAAAAAGTTTTCACTTTTTTCACCAATATCGTCAGCTCTAGGTATTCGATACTTCTTCCAGTCGATAATCACGTTAATACCTCCAGTCTTTATATTAATTCCATCTTTATTCACTAAATTTTATATATAACAAAAAGAGTTTACATAATCACAGTTCATTTCTTATTGCAAGGATCTCAATTCAAATAACGTTATACAGAAGTCGAAAAGCTTAGTTGATGAAGAAAACTTGTGAGAAACTATTGCAAAATGTAAAATCTCTTTCAATGAAAGTACGATTTTTATGAAAACATTTCATATGAATTGTAAAGTCAAATTTCTTTTAAGTTAACTTTCAATTTAAAGTTTTCCCGAATAAGATGAATCGTGAAATTCAAATTGAAATAAAATATCTTCACTAGGCTGCCATTTCCTGTTCTGCTTGTGCTATCATTCGTTAGAAACAAAAACAAATAACGGTATTTTAGAGATGCCTCAAACAAATAATATTTCTCGAACAATAATCACGTAATCCAATTTCAGAAAAGAAGAACGAAGATTAATATTTATAATTACAAACGTTTTCATAGAAAAGGGGGAAAAATCTTTTGCTGTCTTTCTGAAGCATAGATTTAGGCCTAAAAGCTAGGAGGTAATATGGAGTAATACATTATCAACCCATAGTATTAAATAAAAGAAGATGAAAACCGAGAGAAAGGTAAATAAATAAAAATGAGTGGATGTGTTTCTTTCTTTCAATCTTCTCGACACCTTTTAGTTTCATTTCTAATAACTTTTTACACTAGACGTTATTTCAGATGAAATACTTCAGATTAAATTAAATGCAATAATGTTTTGAAAAGTAAGCTGAGCTATATTGAGAAATATGTGCATTGCAGGAGTAATTCTTATAAAAAGTATATCAATATTCGAAAAATTCCACAACTTTTTGGAAATGAGTTGCAATGTTGTGCATGTAAATAAGAAATACTCTCAAAGACTTTTGAAAGAAAAGAAATTTTTGTTCCTGCTCATAGATTTATTATTAGCAATACTTTACAAAATTGGAATTTGTGAAAATGATTGAGACGCCTTTTTCTAGATTTTAATTTTATTCTTTCTATTATATAGAAATACTTCATCTCAATTAAATTGAAACATAAAATCTGAAAATGTTATTTGGATAAATTTACAAATTTGTTTAAATGTTTAGAGAAAGAATACTTAGAAAGTACAAATGAAAATGTGTATTTGAATATTGTTATACTAAATATTACGGTTTTTATGAGAATTTTTAAAAATATTTTTATTAATTGCGAACTGCGGTTAACAATTTGCGCTACAATTGTGTTTCGCCTTAGACGTAAATTCCTTTTCAAGTAGTAAAATTTCAAATAATTAACAAATTCTAATGTCTTTGGATGCATAGATGATTTTTAAAATTTACTAATAGTGTGACATAACTGGAAATAATCTTCTGCCTAAAATCGGGGTGAAGTTACAGAAAGAAACAGAAAACTCTGAAGCAAAAATATCCGTCTTAAGAATATGAAATGAATGGAATTGGGGATGAGGTAATTAACTGCATTGTCCAAAAATATTTCTCCCCCCTTTTTTTAAAGGCCATGAGTATACTGTCTGTGATAACACCTAAAAAAAAAAAAAAAAAAAAAAAAAAAAAAAAAAATCAACACCATTATTTTTGGAACATCTTTGCCTTCTTTCATACACATTCCTTAGAAAGAATCTATCGTTTTGAAAGTTGCTTGGTTTTCGGAGTATAACCATTGGTATTTGATAGATTTAGAGAAGCTGATATACTGGAACTATTCTTTCTCAGTATGAGTATCATATAAAAAACTTATCACTTTTCACTAATCCACTTTTTAATTACTCTTCACATATATCTTGGTTTCACTTATCTTTCTCATACTTTTCCTTAATATTATTTTTTTTTACTGATAAATTTTATCTGGTATTTCTGTATTCTTACAAACTCTTATTCCTTACTTTTCTTAATAATGACTTTCTAACTAACAATACCTTGATTGTTATTTCCTTTTTATACTTTATCTTGCTTAGCTTACTTTAACACTGTTCATTTATCTTTAAACTTCATATGAGATCAGAAGCACATTTGTTAAGTAATAACACATAGGGTGCTTTTATTCTTTAAAATCCTATGCCGATACCTTGGTCTTCAGTGCAGGTTACTTTTTGCACTTGAATCATCACAAGAACTACAAGCCTTCATGAGTCAACTTGCTCACTGACATTCTTCTCTGAGTCTGATCTGCTCCTCTCGGAGTCTGGTTCTGTTCTGAGGGGGTTGTGTAAGTGATATCTTACACTGGCCCCTTTACAAAAACGCCCTCTAAGTTTTTAGGAAAAAGCCCTCTACAGGCGGGCTTTAAGAACTGGAAATAACTGACATTAAAATTGAATCGGAGTTTAATGATGGGACCCAAGTACCATTGATGTTAAAAACGAAAATCAAAATGACGTCTAAAGCTGACGTGGCTGCCGTCAACTTATAATTAAGAAACAAAAAGGCTTCATAATCAAAACTAATAGATAATAAATGTCTTAGAAGTTTTGGGGCTGTTTAATTGATGTAAGTATACAGTGGTAACAAAAATTAGCCTTAGTGAAACAAAGTTACTATTTATAACACTTCTTATGTAAATGTTTTTTCCAATAACTATTAAAACTGGTTTTTCGAGACAATGGGAGAAGTGGTTGCGGAGTGATCTCTTTCAGGGAGAAGATTAATGAGGATATGATGTAAGATCTCATCTCAATTACCATCAAGATAATCTCAGTTATTTCTGAGCCGTTAGAGTGAGTAGATCTAACCTAAAGTGAAAGATTATTTAGTGCTTGTTTTGAAAATGAAAATACCTTAATATTTCGTACAGAACTGTAGCATTAACGCTTACAAAAAACTGAACAAAGTCTTTCCTGTTACCAGATGAAATGGCAGACTGATGAGGAAGATATAATATCTAGAATTCAGGTTTTTAAATGGCATACAATAAAGAGATGGTGCGGAAGACGACGTTGGGTGCGAAAAATGTGATCCATAAGGAGTTCCAGCTTGTAGGACAAAGAGGGAACAATAAGTTTAATGCAGGAGAATTAAACTTACTGTTCCTTTGGAATTAGATGTTTTGAATTAGATGTAAATTTCCGATATTCAAATATTTCATTACGGCAATTCGCGTAAACACTATTTGCGAATTATAAGAAATGTAGTGACATAATCCAATTTCGGAACGGTATTCAAACCACCTCGCATTCCACAGGTGGTTTAATCTGGCTTCGTTTTGATCCACAAGGTAAAAAAACCGAAAATAGTTTCGATCCGAAATCGATTCAAAATGACTGTTGTGATTCAAGAGACTTTAAAAGGGTTTCCCGAACAGCCTTATCGTTATCTTCCAGAATTTGAATAAAATTCGTAAAAAAATGCAAGTTATGTATTAATGCAGGAAGATCACCTTCTTAAAATCATTATTCCGCTGTATATATATCTTCAATAAACTACATTTCTGTGACTTGGAATCAAGAACTTATTGAATACTTTGTATATATATTCTCACAAGTAGCAGTTACAAGAAATGCTAAGTTTGTTAGAGCCTTATTTATCAGCTTTCAGTTATTTGATCTCGTGTGTGTTGGTTTGGTGAATATATTTCACTATGAGTATCAAATGTATGAGAGGAATTATTCCAATGATGAGTAAACAATTTAAAAACCATTAGGTCGTTGACTGTGATTGAATATTTGCTTATTAGCGTCGCTTTCAGAAGTAACACGAGAGCAAATGATGTCGGACATCTTCATTTAAAAATAACTAGAGATAAAAACCAACGTTTATATAAAAAACGATTTTATATGGTGGCAAAATGTATTAAAAATATTGAAATATTAGTTAAAACTTGTCGCAAAATTTATCCGTATTCTCTCAATTGTGGCTACCCCGCTCCACTTCGCGGACTTAACGTACATCCAAAACAAATCGCCAAGTTTGGCAATTTTTGAAATCACGCCAAGTGGTTGGGCTAAACTGTATTGTTTAAAAAAATATATTAAAATATTAATTAGAACTTGTCTCAAATGTCTAAACATTGCATTGTTAGGCGATTTAGAACGATTCTCAAAGTTTCAGATCTCTAGTTTGATCGAAAATTTAATGACACACTGACACACACACGCACACAAGTGAAATACATAAAAACGTTGTAACATGGTAAAGGAACGAGGAATACATTAGAGCAGCACATCACTCTTGTAATCTCTACTCCAACCCGAATTGACAACTTTGAGCCCCTACATATATAACATGCTTCATCCCCGCTACATTACAGATCTTTTGTGGCTCAAGGACATTTCTACATAGATCTCGTATAAACTTTTCATTAATTTTCATCATTCTAAAAAACTGCTCGATGAAATCAATAAATAACGAGGCAGATGATATAGTATGAAAATTATGATTTTTAAAAAATGGAAATAGATTTGAATTGTATAATTGTTGGTATGATGAAA
>BMAW01042091.1:469144-534154 GCA_019974015.1 Nephila pilipes | reverse complement strand
AGTGATCGATTCTCTTTTTTCCTACGAACGAAGCCCTTCGAATCCTATAAATTCAATGCCATAATTTTTCCAATGGAGACCGTTTTGTCGCTTTTTGTATTAAATTCATCGGACGTTACTCACAGTTTTGTTATTGCATGGTGTACAGCTTGTAATGGGGTATCCAGGTCTTCATCGGTTGTTGATCTGAACAAACTTGCTATGATAACTTATGTGTAAGAATCAAATACTGATTTGGAAGCCAAAGTTCAAGATCAGTTACTCCTATTATTCGGTATCAAAAATTTGTTTTGGACTTTATCGATTACAATACAAATTGGTAATAATAGCTTGTATTAGGAATAACGTCATTCTCAATATATTTCAAATTGATTTCATTTTTTATTGCATTTAATCTCTCAGTTCAAAACTAATCTTTTCTTTTACCAAACAAATTTAGTAAACTTTACATTTAAATATGATAGAATAATCAAAACAGATTGAATTGTTCAGAATTAATAGCAAAATTTTAACTTCTTAATGCCTAAAAAATTTTAATGTTCTTAATCCAATTTATAGCTCATAACAGATTATGTAACAAAACAATGAACGAATTGAAATTATTGTGACGTGACTCATTTCATTATATATAGTCGATTTAAAAAAAAAAAACATTGTGCCTTATAGTAATACCGCATTAAAATGAATGTCTTGTTAAAATTTGTAGTTAGTGTCACAACTTGGACACCTAATCAAAAGGTATCTAAACCATCAACATTAACAGTTTATTAAAAAAACAATTAAGTAAAGTTTAAATTAAGAAAGTTATAAGCTGACACCTCACAGATAACAAAATAACAAAGAAGAAATTTCTAAGTAAAGAAGAGAGAACCGGTCAGAGCTATTAACACACTGCTTTCTTTTCAGTGCTACATTAAATAGCGATAAAAGAACAACTTGAGTTCACATCAGCTTCAGTCCACTTAACTTGCTTTACCAGAATGGTCGGTTGTCTCACAATGGTACAGTGACAGTTGCTTGAAAAGTAGGAATGATCACCAGTCCCTACAAAACCCACGTTGCGCGTTCAGGAGCGTAATCCGTTTCTTTTGAAAGAAAGAAACGCGTCTAAATTTTAACAAGATAAAAACTGTGAACATAGTTGGTTTCAGAGAAACATAATAAGTGTATGGTGGTAACGTGAGTGTAAAGATTGAACTTTTTTTTCGGTCAGAAAATCATAGCCTCTGTATTTTGAGAGCATAAAAGGATCCTCTATTTTGATGTTATGCCTCGGAGGTAATATAATGCCCAACTCAGCTGATATACCTTAAAATTACGGAAGATACAAAAGGGTGAGAAGAGTGAACGAACACAGAGTGTTTGAAGAAAAAATAATGCATGTTTCCCCACAACGCCTGAATGCAAATTTTGGAATCATTTGTTTCGAAACATAAACCACACTCTCACAAAGCTGATCTGGAACCTTCATATAATAATTTTTCATCCTCTCGCTAATTTATTGATGAAAAGGCATTCGCATGTCTGAACAATGGTCAAAAGGAGGCTGAATATGGTTGAAAAATGTATAAGAAAATTCATTCTCCTCTCAAGGTGCATTAAAAGAAAGGAGCTACTTTAAAATGAGGTTTGATGTACGTATGCGAATTTGTAAGGGTTTCAAAAATATAATACTTCTTTTATTTTTGAAAAAAAATTTAGTTACTCTTATTTCTCAAACTATCAATATAATTTACTCGTTATGAAAATAGTTCTTTAGAAATATGTGAGCCAAATTCTATTTTATAAAATACAACTAAATCTTGATCAATGTCTTCAATTATGAAATTCCAATTATTGAAATTTATGAGAAATATGTTCAAGTTAAAAAAGAAAATACTGACGGATTCGTTGCAGAAATTTTGACATGATTGAATTTAGTTTTGTAAGTTTCTGGCTGCCTTTTTCTTCTGAGAGGAGCTTCTATCTGCTTCTTATAGAACATATAGTTTACATGTAAAAGAACTCATTTAAAGTTAATCAGCTAAAAAATTTACAATTTGGATTAAAATTTCGATATAAAACTGGTTTATTTCACGTTATTATTTAATACTCGATAATGTGCATCTAAAAATTTTATTTGCTCAGTTGAATTCTCCTGTTACCTTTTCAAATCATGGAAATGTTTATAACCATCTCATATATTTCTTTTTTCAGTATTATATATAAAGACATATATGAACTCCACACTACATGGACACACACAGATGTCAGTGTGGTGAGTGCATATATGTGTGCATACGTATGTGTGTGTGTTATGGAGTTTAAAATATAGCTGGATTTATATGATGAAATTGAAAATGTTTTTCAGCCTCTCCTTCTAGTGGACGCTGGTTTGGATGTCCAGGATGTCAGGGGAATGTAATCTGCATTGTAAGTCGTCGTCCGTCAGAAATGGTGGATATTGTGGAGGATTTTTTGAAAATGACTCTGATATGCAACCGATGATATGCTTCTCTACCTTTCGGCATGAAAAAAGCAGAAGAATTATATTGTATAATATTCCTGCTTTGAGTTTATGGATAAATGATTTTCTGATTCTCCGTTCAATTGTTGTTCCATTTTATTCAAAATGTTTTTTTTAAAAAAAAATAAATTTGAGTGCTGAGTATTAATTGCTAAGTGTAATCGAAGGTGTTTGATACAATGTTTTATTTTTCAGGTTCTGGTTTATTCGAGAACAAAAAATCCACCGAGAACAAAATAGGAGACAATTATTTTAAACACATTTATTTACAGTCTCTACGCTAATAGCACACAAATAAATCACACATTTAATTTACAAATTATACAAAACCTTCCAAACTACATATTTTTATTCGCTTTAGCGGTCAGGAGAAATTATATCAAAAGCAGGAATAACCCGCCTTACCCGGTCAAGATCAAATTGTACTCTGAGTACTCATAATCAAAACAGATGTTAAGTTGTATTCACAATTGATATAGCAGATAAATGTTTACTCTTAATGACCTAAAAATTTAAGTTCTGATAAAAATCCTAATGCTGGCATAACAAGATTATGTAACTAAAAGCAATGAACAATTGAAATTATAATGACGTGATCTTTCATTATATATTGTCGATTAGAAATAACTTGATCACCTTTAAAGTAATACATGTCGTTAAAATGGGTGTCTTGATTAAAATCGTATGATTAGCTGTCACCCACGACACCCTAATCAAAAGGCAGTCATGAACATTACACAAAAAGATGGCACAACTACATACTCTAACATCACAGTTTTAAAAAAACAATTAAGAAAAGTTTAAATTGAAGAAAGTCATAAGATAACGACCTCATGAATAACAAAATAACAAAAGAAGAAATTTCTAGTAAAAGAAAGGACGATCAGAGCTATTAACACACTGCTTTCTTTTCATAGTGCTGCATTAATGGATAAAAGAACAATTGCAGTTCCATCAGAACTGATCCGCTATGCTAGCTTACCGAATAGATGCTTTGTTCTCACAATGGTACAGATGCATGCTGTTGAAAAGTGAATGATCACCAGTCCCACAAAACCCCAGTTGCGCGTTCAGGGCTAATCCGTTTCTTTTAGCCGAAAGAAAGCGTCTAAATTTAACAAGATAGAACTTAAACATTATGGTTCAGAGAAACATACTAATGTGTATAAGTGGTATAGAGTGTAAAGATGGAATTCAAAACCATTTTTCGTCTAGAAAATTCATAGCCTCGCTATTTTGGAGAGCATAAGGCTTCTCCTATTTGATGTTATACCTCAGGTAACAATGTCAATCCACCCAACTCTGCTGACACCTGTAAAAATTGGGAAGATGATACAAAAAAGGGTGAGAAAGTGAATGACCATGATGTTTGAGAACAAACAATAGCATGTTTCCCCAAGCCAACGCCTGGAATGACAAATTTGGAATATTTGTTTGAACATAATACACACTCTCTACGAAAGCTTTCGATCTGGAACCTTCTGGTAATAATTTTTCATCCTCTCGAAGTAATATTTATTGAATAAAAAGGCATTTCATTGATCACAGCAAGACAATGCATAATGAAGGGCTAAATATGATACGAAAAATGATATAAAAAATTCAATTCCTCCTCCTCCACAAGAGTATTTATAAGAAGGCGACTCTTGTAAAAATAGCGTTAGATGTACGTATGCAGATGTGAGTGGTTTCAAAATATGGTAATTCTTTTTTATTTTGGACCTTTAATTATACCATTTACTTACTGCTTCATTTCTCTAGACCATATCACATCACTAACTTAATACTGTTAAGGGTACACTTAAAGCTCTTCAGGAGCAAATCGTTGGCCATTTAGTTTTACTAGCAAATCTGTCAATGTCTTGTAAAAATCTATTGCCGAATACCGCTGGACGAAAATATTTCCAGTTACAGAAAATTTGTTGTTCCATGCCGCGAACATTTGACAGACATGAATTAGCTAATTTTAGCGAAGTTTCTGGCTACTGTTCACGGAAGTGGTGTTGGCTCCGCCTACGCTTTGCTGTAAGCTGAAAGCGACAGCTTTACATCCGACAAGGCCCTTAAAGTATGCCACTAAGAAATTGGCAATTATTAAATATTTGATAAAGCACGTGTGTGTTATGGATATTCATTTAAAATAATCAGGAATTTATAGATGAAAATTGAATAATTTTCAGCTCAGTTGAGTTCTGTTTTATGTCAGAGACGTCATGGTGTCGTTATGTAACTCCATTTTTTTCTAATTAGACATATAGATCCACTGGTGACACATCTGGGTGGTGCTATGTGCATGACGGTATGATTTAATAGCTGGATTTTATGATGATAGTTTACCTCTGTCTAGGACTGCTTTTGTAGGACTCAGAGAATGTAATACTGGCAGCAGAATGGTGAGCTATGAATTTAACATAAACCGATGAATGTAGTTCTCTACCTTTTCTGCATGAAAAAAAGGAAGAATTATATTCTTTATACATTCCCTGCTTTAAGTTTATGGATAAATGATTTTCTGTTCTCCCGTCTAATTGTTTTCATTTTATTCAAAATGTTTTTTAAAAAAGAGTTATATGAATTCTGAATGCTTCGTCAATTAGAAGCGCATGTTTTGACATTGTTTTTTTCTGGTTGTAGGTGTCTATTCAGGCAAAACCACCGAGCAAAAAAGGTGACAGTATATTAACATTTATTTAAAGCCTCACTACGTGCTCGCAGCATAAAACCAAATCATTACACTTTTACAAATTATTCAAGAGCTTCCAGGCTACTTTATGTACCCGCTTTAGGTCATCCACGTCGGAGAATTATATCAAGAAGAGAATGCGCCTTACGCGGTCAAGATCCAATGTACTCTGAATACTCATAAGTCAGCGGTTCTCACCACACGGAGAGCAAGGCGCTCTCATGGGGTATACAAGATTAAGTATTTCCCAACATGGGTCAACGAAATTTTGCGATTTTTAATTAAATCATAAAAAACTCTCAGACATCATAAATGTGTATCACTAATATATATTTATTAAGACGCATTCTGTTATAATCTGTCTTTATGTAGCATTGAATATCATGTTTAGTAGTTTTGCCTTGCCTGTAGCTTCCTCTGTAAGCTACTCGTTACAATCAATGCTCAGCCACGGCGTAATTTTATTAATTTAACACTCAGGAAGGAATAAGTAGAGAAGAAGTAGAACTGATACTTAATTGTATACAGAATCCCTTGAAGATACCTTATAATGTCACTCGGAATTTTAGAAAGGATCTTTAAATATACAGAACCTCGTTGTATTTGCAAGTAGAGGCTGAAATCTTTAAGTGTTCCGAATACAAAATCGCAAACAAATATCAGTGTAAATAGTTTTAAACGGAATTTGAGTCTCGAATAACTCAAATTCAGTTTCAATATCCCTTTCTCTCGTGCAGACACAAGACACGAGTATTAAAAAATGTCTCTTCCTCTCAGAGTACACATACTTATCGAATACGCACTTTTTGGTACTTATTATATCCCATTTCTCGTTTAAGTGTCAAATTTCATTTCAATTATTATTTTTTGTTTCTGAACTAGATAACTCCAATCTCTTTCTTTACTTACAGCTCAAAGCTTTAGTCTCACTTTACTCTTATTAGCTTATTTGTCTTTAAACTTCCAGGCAAATAAAATTGTAGTATAATAATAACTGACTGTTATCTCTTGCACGTCTACTATCGCTGTATAGTTCATCAACATAGCTTACTTTTTCGGATAGTCCTGTCGATAAATTACGGAGATTCTTACCTAATATGTGTATTCTGTAGATTGAATAGCAACCACCGTCAGACGAATATATAATCAATTTATTAGCAAAGGCATAACTACGCATTGGATGTATTTGCACACACAATAATGTATTTCAGAGACAAGCAAGGTTTGCGTGCCTTATTCTGATGACCTCATTTTTGTTCAATCTCCAGAAGGGAACCCTCATCGCCTGCTAGCATTTGACGTACACTAGACACGGACCCACCACTTGATGTGACGGCTTGGGCAGCTATGTGTAAGACACTCATCTCTAGTTCAGGAATTTTGAGAAGAATTTGAAAGCAGAGAATTAATTCTAGCATTCTGTCGCATTGTTTGAGTCCCCTACCTTTGAGGCATGCCAAAAAGCCCTCTTTCAACAAGATAATGCAAAACCACATTTTGCACGTTTTCGTTTTTAACATCAGTACATTCTGTGGTCCCATCATATTATCCGATTTCACTTTTAATTGTCTGTTATTTCCAGTTCTTAAAGACCGCCTAAAGGGCTTTGTCTTAACAAGAAGGCTTAGAGGATTTTTGGTAAAGATACAGAGTGTAGATGTCACTAACAAAAAACCCCTTAAGAATAGACATGAACTCCGAGAAGGAGCAGATCGAAGACTCAGAGAAGAATCTCAATCTTATAAGCAAGTTGACTCATGAAGGCATGGTTCCTTTGGTGATTAAAGGCTAAAATAATCTGCACGAGCTGACCAAAGTGACGTGACAGGAATTTAAAGAATAAAAGTCCGCTGTTATTAGCTCCAACAAATGTGCTTTGATCATATGGAAGTTCTAAAGATAAGATATTGAGTGTTAAAGTAAATAAGTAAGAAAGTAAATGAACAATTGAATTATTGTAGGTTAGAATGTCATTAAGAGAAAAGGATTAAGAATGATACAAGAATACAATACAGATAAAATTTATCAGTAAAAAAAAAATTAATATTAGAGAGAAAGGTACTTGAGAGAAAATGAAACCAAGATATATGTGAAGAGTGAATAAAAAGTGGATAGCAAGAGAAATATGATAAGTTTTAATAAAGTTAAGTAAAAGATTAAGGTTTTATATGCTTACCATACTGAGAACAAATAGTTTCAGGATATCAGATTCAAAATCTATCAAATACCAATGTTTATTCTAAAGAAAACCAAAGTAGCAATCAAAAACGATACGATACTTCTAAGGAATATGCTAGAAAGGAGTGCAGATGGACCTGAAAATAATTGGAGATGTTTTTTGGGATGAAAGACATTATACTACGAGCCATTTAAAAAAGGATGGGAATATTTCTTGGACAAGAGCATAGCTACCTCATCTCCAATTCCATCTCATTTCTTATTCTTATGACGGATATTTTTGATTCTGAATTTTCTGTTCCCTGTACTGTGACGCCCGTCGACTCCAGGCTTCCTCTTGTGCCTATCACAAATTCACTATTAAACACTGACACAAAGCTAATCAAGAGACACTAGAACAATCTATACTCACATATAGCATATATTTTATGACAACTCTTCATGCTACTTCGCGGTAATATTTTTATCCTCAAATTAACTCCCATAGCACATCACCAGACTCTGACCATTAATCCTTCCACGACTGCAATTTAGATCTCTGGAGTCAACTGTTGAGAAAACAGCAAAAAGAACGCGATACATGCAATCTTGATTCTAACCCTTTAATTCAATCAGTTTATCTATAGCTTCAGCTTCAATTTCTCCTACAGCCTCTCTCTCTCTTTCAGCTTCCTTCGCTACTTTCAGTCAGAGTTTATATATTTTAACTCACCTACTTCAATTTCTCTAACTGCTTTACATAATTATTTTTATGATATTCACGTTTCATTTTGGTTGGGCAAAGGTTGTTTAGCAAAAAAAGCAAATCAATCTTCAACAAAAGTCCCTGCTGTTAGTGAAGAGAAACCGCGAATACTCCACGTCACAACTCCGCCCCAGAAACGTGATTTATCGTTAACATACAAAAAACTCAGCGTGAAATATGATTAAATTCCAAATGCCTACGTAATTGGACGCTATCATAAACTTGGTTAAGTTCCGAACTCTAGTTAATCAATAATTTGAATCTAAAATTTATACCTTATTTCCCCCTAGCTAATAAGATGAAAATTTGAAGCTTTGAAGTCACTTCATACTGCTCCCAAGTTGCCCAACGGCGGCGCCCAACTAGAGCTTACAAAAAAACTAATGCTATCAAAATATACTTTATTAACAAAGAATCTCGAACTTCTTATTCTCCTCAGCCGGAGAATTGATTCTTGCCTATTGTAGGTCAGGGTCTGCGCCCTGAAATGGAATGCTCCGCAGTAAAAAAAGTATCATTTTTGCAAACAAAAATATTAGTAACCATTATCATTCATACAATTTCGCCATCCAATTTTTTTCACATAACATTCAAGAATTTGATGAAATTCCATTTTATCTGGTCAAGAGAGAAAAAAATGCAAATGCGAACTTAACGCCGCGCTTTAAGTAATATATTAGTCGCGATCCCTAATTAAGCTTAATGATGGGGATCATATGTATAACATAAATACAGTTATGAAATACTCGAGTACATAATTCATGCAAAATAACAAGACAGCTATCAAAAAAAATCAAGTCAATGCATAAAATGGCAGTACTTTAACAAATGTTAAATTTAAACGTTCCAATTGTATAACAAAAATACTTCTTATCCGGAAAGATCACCAACTTGGTGATTTACAATTTAAAAAAAAATTAAACTTTCCATTAAAGTTCTCAGCTCTTAGTAGGAGTAAGAGCCAGCTGTTTGCCGTATTGGAACTGAAGTTGTAAAACAACTCTGCTCTTCCAAAATGTCATCGTCAAATCAAATGGAATAACAAAGAATAATACAACCTGATATTTTAGTTTCGCTTTTCGCCTTGGACGAGAATCTTGCTTAGCGATACCTTCTGACTGGGAGATCGTTGGACATCTGGAATCTGCTGTAGATCCCTTGTAATGGATAGGCGTGACTTAGATTAGCTCCTTGGAATCTTTGTGGTTTTATTAGACCCTCATGGTCTGCTTCTTGCTGATATTGTAGAGGTCGGACTTCGATCCTCCATTGTAGGTGCCTGATGCGGTTGTCTGCTGATGACGTCGGAGTAAAGGTTCTCATCCGGAGAGGATGCACATACAGTTGAATTGTAGGAACGCATCTGCGATCAGATCTGCTGCACTCGGATCCCTGACCGCTGATTAGATGGTTTCATGTCGATGTGGATACTGAACCCCTTCTAACAGAGTTCCGGAAGTGTTTAGTATCATTTCTACTGGAGGAAGATATTGATTAATATATTGACATTCCTATTTAAAACATTTCAACCCGATTTTGAAATTTCCCTCAGACTTCCTTCTCACAGCTCGTATCTCTACCTAGAAAGGTTTTAATGACATTGAATTCACTTTAAGTTTACTGCCAGCCACGGTTTTAGTTACATTGAATTCAACGCAATTGGAGAGCGGATCAAAATTATAGCTAGTTACTACACATTATGGTTGTTGGATATCTTTGTTTTGCCTCATTCTATGGAGCAAGAGCCTCATCTCACTCTTATAGCAATACCCACCAAATTCTCTCTCCGATTTTGGAATTGAATGGGAATTGTTCTCAACTTCACGGTGACGCATTTATAGATAGAAACCGTAACAGTTCAATCTAGAGGTTGGTTTTGCTGACTTTAAGATAAACTTGAACAGGAATCGACATTCTCAACATTATATGTCGTATTAACCAGATTCCGATAGTAAATTTAGCCAAAGCGCACCTTTAACATGTAATACGCAAAATCTAATGAGATTAATTTTTGTTGTTTAGCCGAATAGAATTCTGCTTCTAACCGTCGATCACCCACAACAGGAAATACATCTTGGAGCCGTCTGTATGTCCTCAAAGTCAGTAGCTTCTCTCTGTTTAAAGTCAGCACTGATCACATCATACCAATCGCGTGCTCTTGCTCTTAAAATGATTATGTAAATATGCGCAAATGCAGTTCAGAAGGAATTTTCATAAAACCTTTAAATTGTCATTTACGCTCTGTAATTATTCTTACTACGTTCTATTTCTATTGAAATATTTAATTGGAAAAATTGTTATTCTTCGAGTTGGATTTTTCTAAGGTGGGAACGGTTAAGCACCAGTGTGACGCCCAACCGTTCCCACCCCTAGAGAAAGACCCCTAGAACTGTCGCACTTCTAGAGTCTAGACCTGGCTTCATCTTGTGATATATCACTAGATTCAATCATTAACAACACAAATAATCGAAGAGACACTAGAACAATTCCATACGTACCTCTATTAAATATAACTATTTACTATGACAAAAAACTCCATGCTCTACCGGGTAATATTTCTATTATCCTCAAAATTACCCACCAATAGTAATCTAAATAAGACTCTTACCACTAACTTTTCTCAAATGCAACTGGTCTCTGGATCAACCGTTGAGAACAACAGCAAAGGAACAGTAGCAATCTTTGACGTAAATCTTTTAATTCAATCAGCTATCTTATAGCTTCAGCTTCACTCTCCTACAGCCTCTCTTCGCTACTTTCAGTCGGAGTTTATATTTAACTCACCAACTTACTTCATTTCTAACTGCTTTTACATAATTATTTTGGCATATCTGCCGTTTCATTTTGGTTGGGCAAAGTTGTTTAGCAAAAGCAATCAATTCCCAATTAAAGTCCCTAAGGTTAGTGAAGAGAAACCAAGATTAGCCCAATTTTCACAAATTTCACCCCCTGATGGGTATAAGATTATTTGATGTCATACTAATAGTAAATTTAAAAAAATCATCTATGCATCCAAAGACATCAGAATTTGTTAATTATTTGGAATGGCCATATTTGAAAAGGAATTTATTAAGAAGAAACGCAATTGTAGCGCAAATATTAACCGCAGTTCGTAATTAATAAAAATATTTTAAAAAATTCTCATAAAAATCGTAAATATTTAGTAGTATAACAATATTCAAATACACATTTTCATTTGAACTTTCTCAAGTATTTTTTCTTTAAGCATTTATAAAGAAAATTGTAAACTTGTCCAAATAACATTTTCAGATTTTATTTTTCTAATTGAGAGAAATATTTGGTATAATAGAAAGAATGAAATTGATATCCGGTAAAAAAAGTGTTCTCGTTACATTTTACAATATAGTTATACATTAATAATAAATCTATAAGCAGGAGCAAAATTTTCAGAAAAGTCTTTGAGAGTATTTCTTTATTTACAGTAACAACATTGCAACTCATTTCCAAAAGTTGTGGAATTTTCTTGAATATTGATATACTTTTTATAAGAATTACTCCTGCAATGCACATATTTCTCAATATAGCTCAGCTTACTTTTCAAAAAAATTATTACATTGACTGACCTGAAGTATTTCATCTGAAATAACGTCTAGTGTGTAAAAAAAAAATTATTAGAAATTAAACTAAAAGGTGTCGAGAAGATTGAGTTGAAAGAAACACATCCATTTTTATTTATTTACCTTCTCTCGGTTTTCATCTTCTTTTTTATTTTGATATTATGTGGGTTGATAATGTACAATTCATTACCTCCTTAGTTTTTTTAGGCCTAAATCTATAAGCCTAGAAAGCAGCAAAGATTTTTTCCCTTTTCTATGAAAAACGTTTGTAATTATAAATATTAATCTTACGTTCTTTCTTTTCTGAAATTGATTACGGATGTTCTGAGAAGTATTACTTGTTTTGGAGGTTATTTAAATACCGTTATTTGTTTTTGTTTCTAACGAACAGATAAAGCACAAGAGAACAGGAAATGGCAATTAGTGAAGATATATTTCAATTTGAATAATGATTCATTCTATTCGGGAAAACTTTTAAATTGAAAGTTAACTTAAAAGAAATTTGACATTACAATCTATATGAAATGTTTAAAATATGAAAATGTGGTTATCGACAAGAAGAAATATCGAATACCTAAAGCTGACGATATTGGTGAGAAAATTGAAAAGGTTTTTTTTCTAATGTAACCTTTCTGGTCATTGAGACTTGTAACAACAGTATGTGTTGTATATTTGTGTTAATTGATAAGTTAACTGTTAATCATTATGTTAAAATTAGTGTATACATATTTCTAAAATATTTTTCATATGTGCTTATTTACTTTTCTTCATCAAATTATAAGCAATAATGCAACTGAACGGTATAACAGAATTAGGTGTTATAATTGTAAAAAGGATTCTATACATACACCTAATTCTATGTTTACACGATAAAGAAGATCCTGAAGAATATGTGATGAAAAGTTAATGTAAGAAATATGTTGTATACATGGGAAAGTAAAGGATTGATTTCAGTCTTAAGATATCCACAAAAATCATAGAATACCTTTTCGCTTTTGTTATAGATGAATTATATGACAATGTATGTAGTATCTATCGAAAAATATTTCAGTTATAATTAATAAAACAAAAGTTTTAAGACTGTGATTCATTATTTGTTGACTTTTAAGTAAAATTAATAAATATAGTATATGTTCATTCCCTCCCTGTGTGTGTAAGAAAAACGTATAAAATAAGATTCGATCATTGGCTTGCGCGTTTTCATCGTATTTTGAGTCCAAGGGAAGCCATTTTTTTAAATAGTTTTTTTTTTCTGAGACTTGTTTTGATATGTCTGAAACGTGTTTCCGTCAAATCAAAACAAGTGTCGTCTATCTTTTCATTTGGAACACAAATCTCAAGTGAAATTCCATTTTGAAGTTATAAAATTTGTGGAAATCTCACAAATGGAAATCGCATTATATTTCATGTCTCCAATGTCGCAGTTAAAAAAACAAAATTAAAGCAAAATTTTCTTCTTTGAAATTGAAAAAAATCAAATAAAATCGATATAAATCATATAAAAATGTATTTTTTTTAAAAAAATTAAAATCTTGTAAAAGAAATTCATGTAAAAACCGAATTTTGGGTGTATTTATGCATGTAGCATATTTGCGTAGATGAGATAATGTAAAATATAACTGCTTACTTGAAATGACCATAATGACGGCTATCAACATCAAACAGTACAAAAACTTCATTTTCTGCCGAAGATGCTAAGCTAATAAAAAACATTTCGAATTTAGTACAAGGGCAATTTATTTAAGAGCACATCAATTCACAATTCCATCCATCTTTCAATGATTCATAAAAATTACCATAAGCAAGAATTATTTCTTCTTTGATATAAGGATTGCATTGTTAAATTTAAATTTTGATTTCATGGGTAGAGATATATAAGCATAAAAGAAAAAGAATTAGACGAACAAAGAGTTATTTGAAAGTTAACAGAGCGATAGAAAAAGAAGAGAAGGAAAGAAAAAGATCAAATTTAAAAAAAATAAAAGGAATCCATCTTATGCATTTCTAACATTACATTAATGCTACCGAACAAAATTTAATTTCTAAGTACTTGTAAAATGAATTCATTTTTTTACGCAATAATATTTGTTTTGGGAGGAATATTACTGTATATAACATCATAGATTTTCGAAGGTATCATAAAATAAGATGCGAAACACAGTTTGTAAAGAATGCATGAGGAAAACTGAATTTCTCAATGAATAACTTTGTAACCATATCCAAAATTTAAATTTATTTTAAAAGCAATAATCGAAACACTTATAGGAAATTTTTGAATACATTAATAAAATTAAGATATATTTTATAAGTTTAGTTATTTTCATTACAGCTGGACTAAAAAGGCTAAATTATTGTGGAAATGGATTAGTTTATTAACTAAATAAATATGGTTAATTCAGTTGTTTAATTTACCTACTTAAATTAATTAGTGGAAAAGAATTTTTTGCTTGCTATATTGAATGATTTTACTATAAACTAATACTTTTTCAATAACTTATGTGTATTAAAGATATAAGTGTCTAAATTCAACAATGTTCAACAATGTATGATAAATAAAAATATGAATTTTGGAATATAAGATTTGATATTATGTTTGCCTTTTTTCAATATTTCATTAATCATATTTTTGTGTAAATTTCCTGTATACATATTTTTTTCTCCTTGTTTATTACAGCCTAGCCATGTCAGTCTCTTGCCCTTTTAAATTTTACAGTCACACATTCAACCGTACAATAAAAAATAGCCGAAATCTCTGTGCAAAATGAAATATTCCTTTTATTCTTGTCATTTTAGCTTCGAAAACTTGCAGACAAATTGAATAGATTTAAAGAAATTAATGTTAAAATGTTCAGTAATAATACGATGGATTATCGAAAAAGTGATACTCATATTTATTGCTAAAACATAACCCAGATATTAAAAAAAAGTTTATTCTTTAAATTAATTGATCTTTATGTAGATACTGTTGTATGTTATAGCCATTAGTGTTGATTTATTTGATTTCTGAAAGCCGTAAATTTAAATAAACTTAATATCGTAATTCTTTTACTGTCCCTTTTTATTATAAAATTTTAACTATTACTAAATAATAACTGAGATAGAAACTTAAATTAATCTGTAGATTTTCTACAGAGTTACCATCCGAAGATATACATTTTCTCACTGCCTTTCTTGACCTTTCGGGGGCCGTCATTGTAGACCTCGGCAGATTGATTAGTTTGGTTGGAATTATTATTGTCGCACTGGAACCAACAGGAGGGATATTAGTGACGGAACTTATAATTTTGACCTTCGATCAAGTGACGAAGATGACATCTGAGCTTGCACAACTTTCGGCAGATCGAGCACTTTTCTTCTCCATTCTACACATTGCTTAAGTAACAGAATTCGGCACATGAATTGTTCATAAGAATCAATTAATATGCCGAATAAACTTTATACAGATCAAATGGAAAAAAAAAAAAAAAAAAAAACGAAACTTATCATACCATAATTTTTATCTATTTCGATTTCTCATGTCTGTAAAACTTTGATTCAGACATATTATTCATTTACCTCAGAACGAAATATTCAGTTATTAAGTTACTCTAGCAGGGATATCGCGGATTCTTACGGTTCCCTTTTACCAGCTATTTTGATTTCATGAATTTAATGTTATTCCTATAATCTCCGTAATGTTAATCCCTCATTTATACTTCCCTCTTTAGCTCTAGATTTTTTTTTTTATATATTTGAATGTAAAAAAGTATATTCGACAGAACAAAGAATGGTGAAGATTTGTAAGGAACTACATTTTCAATTCCATTTATATATGCATAAATTTTTTTTGAAGACCAGAAATCTTACAAACTAATCATTAAAATGGATGTTAAGAAAAATCTTGAGAATCGGAGAGAAAATTTAATTCCTCAGAAACTTTCATTGTTTTTTTGTTTTTGTTTTTTTTTTTTTGTTTTTATAGATGCACTTATTTAATGCATTCAAATTTATAAAATCGTCTAGATTTCCGGGGGAATGTTGTAATTCTTTAGGATTAACACTTTTTTCAGGAAACCAAAATACTTGGTAGACGAAAGTCTTAACTGATCATATATTATTTTATTATATTATCGATTTGTTTATCTGTTTATGTAGCTCAGATTCATGAATTATTTGCGTGCAAGCTGAGCAAAAACACGTGACGGATGAGGAATTATTCAGCCTTGAAATTATGATCTAGCTCGGTATTATCTTAGTGTTTTAAGGGTCCATATTATTATTTTATCATATTCAAATATCGATCGATTTATCACGAATAAAGAATAATGAACTGTATACGGGGAAATAATGTAGTAGTTATAAAGCTCCCTTTCCCAGTTTTATTTGAATATGTCTGTAACTTAACGAAAAAAATTGGATTAGAACGAATTTAAGAGCTGGCTACTTTGACTATTGTCTATATGTTCGGGTGTGATTTGCCGTGACAGCATTGTTTCATAATGAGACGAGAAAGCTAAAGATAAAACTGAATGAATTTGCAATTATTGAAATTATTCATTTATAAAATAGAATTATTAAAATTATTATTAATGGGTAGGGTCTATGCGATTAACGTTTCTCATACGTAACAGAAGGGTATTGAATAATTTCTATTACTCCAAAATAGATACTACGCGGTTTCGATTATCTTTGAAGAAGAACACGTAGCTTGGCACTAGCTAATACATCAGAGCAGCTAAATTTTATCTTCTTTTGATCGCGATCATATAGTCATCTAGTAGTGGAATTAGGAGTATCTCAGGTACAGTAATTAACGTGATTTCCAAACTTTACATATTAACATAAAAACGATATGATGTTATCAAAAATTCGACTTTAGAAGTTAATTAAATAGGTTAATGAAGTTAATTAATGCATCCACTAACACCAGAAAGTATAGTTTAATTGATAACAACGATACTTATTTTTTCTCAGCAGCAATGAAAATAGCTATAGTTTTTAATGCTATCCCGATTATTGCGTCAATTTTGCAAACTTTTTTCCAAAATTAGATTCCTTGCACTTATAGAAAAACTTTGTTGTACAATTGAGAAAGACAAAAAGATTAAAAATCTTCAAAATGTAGCTATTACATATAATTGTAATTATTAATTCCAAACTTTCAAGCTGATAATACCATCTCCATTTCTTAGCGTTCGTGGTATCCAGGTAGTGTGATGGACGAGTGGCTAGTCCGACGCTGGACACCCAATTGACTACCCAAGCGAACTTCGGTGGAGTGGCCGCGGACTCGCACCTGGTGGTTTTCGTAATGTCGAGGGTTCGAGTCTTGTTGCCACCAAAGATCCACCGTCTAGCCGGGGCCGATTCACGTTAAATCTATTGGGGTTCAAAGACCTTCGTTTGGCATGGTGGGGAAGTAAAAAGGGGTGGTTCCAGCTCAGGTCCTCGTCACATGACAGAGATTCTAAATTACGAGGTCCGTCATCAACGGTCCTCGTGTTACTCCTTGTGCGACGTTAATAAAACCAAACTCATTTGTGGAACCCGGAAGGATGAATTGATCCATGTCCAGCTACAAAAGATGAAGCTATCGGAATCGAATCTGAGTCAGCAGGGCTCGCAATCAGGTATCACACCACCTCGGCCATATTTTATTTTAATATGAAGTAGATAACATCAAAAAATATTGAAATAACAGATATTATTAATTATTTATTATTAAGTACTATTGTAGGTGTGCATAGTGAAATAAATCTTCTAAAATGGATTTGGTAGAATATTTTACTTCGAGGGTACATACGGATGTGAAGACAGCGATTAATGCTACAGATTTAAATACTTGATATTCATCAGTTTTATCATAATAATGTTAACCTAAAGAAAAACTTACTATTGTTACAGTACAATAATACTCAATTCTTAAAACCATAATATGTAATTATTTGAAATTCTATCAATTATCAACTCACATTTAAGAAAATATTTTCTTAAGTATAGAAGGATTATACAGTAAATTCTCCAGAGACTTAATTTTGAGGAATATTATGAATTTTTAATTTTTGAAAAGAAATAAGCAACATATCTTGATAAAACTTATTTTAAATATTAAATGTTATTTATGTACATAATGTTGAGAATGACAGCTATTAATGTGGATTTCTTTGGTTTCAGGAAGCCGTTGTTTGAAGAAACCCGCAGCATGGAGAAGATAGAATTAGATCTGCTGAGTTCTACATTTGAAAGACTAAGAAACGCTGGGAGGAAAGTAAAATTCCAAATGGTGACTATACAGAGAATTCTGAAGAATAAAAAGTGAAAATAAAGTAACCAGCCCGAATATTTTTAGTGATAATTAAATGCTTACGATATTGAGGTTTACTTCATCCTACAATTTCCAGAAGCCAACTTAATCAATATAAATAGAATTTGCAAGATTATGCTAATAAAGATCGATTAATATTCAAAATAACTTTAACTCAGGAATGATAGTTATTTCTTTAAAAGACTCAAAACTATACAGGACACCACCTTGCATTAAAGGTAGGCTTTACTTTATGAAATATTTCTTCTTGCATACATAATGAAATCGCGAACACAGGAAACGGAAATAAAATTTGGATTTATACTATGTAATCGAAAACCTTAAAAAGAACTTACCTAGTGATTTTAAAAAAGAAAACGATTGAATCGATTTGAAATACTCCTAAGCTTTTGAGTGAAACTCCTAGAAACAGTTCTTCTTATATAGATAAATTTTAACAAGAAAGAAAAAAATTCTATAGCTAATAGTTGTTATGCTTTTGTCATACGTTTTAACTGTTACTGGAAAAAGGGAACAGCAGCTGTTTTGGATGAACAATTAAAATTGTAAACAAAGTGTTAATTGTGCGCGTGCAAATGAGGAAAAAAGATGACTATTTTAACCTTGAACGCTTCTAATCAGGTGGTTTAAGTAGACTCTAATTAACCCTGCACGTGTTTTGGGTTTCACAAATGCTTACAAATTGCAGTCATAATATTAAATTACGAAATACCAAGCAATCTGCGAAAGTTTTAGAAAAGTGTATCCACACAAATAGAACGATAATTTTGAGTTATGTATATATATATATATATATATATATATGCTTGAGTGTATGATTTCCCATACCCTCCCACTCTACTAATGTATTTTTGAACCCTGATACATTGAACGTGCTTTACTCCCATTACACGACCGACGAGTCTCCAGCTCAGTCTTGTACCTTTATCTTCATAGAAACAAAGACTGCCAATATCCTGCGATAGTGACCGTTCGGTTCTCTTGGCCATATAAATTTTTCATGGAAAGGTTTTCCCGGTATAAGCTTATATTTAGCTCACATATTAGTTTATCGTTAAGGTTTTACTTCACAATTCCTGCAAAGTTATAAATATTTGTACAAGATCTACAACAGTTCATATATTGAAATTTTTCGTATATAAAAGAAGGGTTTACTTCAGCATAAATAAGTAAATTAAAAAAATTAAATGCCTTTTAATACTTAAGCGAATTGGAGCATATTTATCTTTGCATAATTTTCTGTCTTAAAATTTATTTTAACATTTGATTCTTTTTTTTTAAACATTTAGCAGTTTTTCTGTACCCTCTCACTGGTAATGCGTTTTGAGCTCAGAGTGATTTGCCCCTATGTGGTGCAGGAATCACATGTTCAAGGATCATATTTTTGATTCTTATGTATAATTAATTCTAGTTTACTTTTTTTTGTCATAAGATATATTACTTATGCTTAAAACAAATTTTTCATTTTTAGTTTTTATTTAACTGTTAATCTTTAATTTGGCGTGAAACGCACGTTTCTGTTTAGGTACTGTATATTAAAATTCATAAAAGTCTCGTTTAGTTACGCTTTGTGAAAATTTGTTCTACTTTTAAATAAGCTCATTATGAAAAAATTAGTTATTGAGATTTCAAGTTTTTTTTATGTAGTTAACATTTTTAAATTTTTGTTTTGTAGCAAAACTGGATTATTCTAATAATAGTAGTGGTGATTGCGGAAGTTGTGATCCTCGTTGGAATGATATGTAAAATTTAGCAAAGTTGAACGCAGGCTTAGGTATGATCCATACTACTTCATCATTGCTCAAAATTACAAGATTTGCCTCCTATAGCCATAATACTACTTCTAATTACGACTATAATAAATAATCAGTAAATCAAATCTAAATTCAGCATTTGAACCAAATGTTTGAATTAATAGCTTATGAACGAAATTCATAAAGAAATTTTAAACGCTTTTTTTCAAATGATCAAAGTATTGTTATAGTAATCATTTAGACCTATATCATGAATATTTTCATTACAATTCGAGTGCTCATGTGATATAAATTTTGCATATTTTCAACGTAGATACTATTGCATCTCTTAATAGTAAATACTTTTGCATCAGTTTAATAACAATAGCACTTGAGATTAAAAACAAACATAAGCTTTAATTTTGTCTCTATGTATATGATAAAATCTTAATAAAATTAATTTGCATCTGCAAGCAAGATCGATGGGTCTTTAATTTTGTAAAATAATCTGAAAACTTATAAAAAGAACATTACTTTTTTTTAAATAGTAATAATCATAATGATATATATTTTTAATAATAAAATATAAATAAAGATTTTAATAAATATAATGAAATAAAAAAATTAAAAACAGTGAAAAAAGCAAATTTCAAGTCTCCTATTTTTTGGAAGCTATTTTTTTCCTCCTTTTTTTTTCCTATTTTCCTTTGGAAGTTTGCATCTGGATATCACTAGTATTTCTCTTCAACTTACTTTTAGAGATACTTTAATATATCAATTGAATTGATAACCTCGCTTGAGAAAGAAAGGAGATTTATGTCAGTAAGCATTACTACATGAGATGTGTACTGAATCGCAGATTTTGGACAGATAATTTGGAGGCATTTGGAATTAGAAAAAATGTTGACACATTAAATAGGTACAAGCAACTGTTATGAGATTTTCATGGAAATAATCCAGACTAGGATTTCCACATTAGAAGTATTTTGGAATCGAAATAAATTCAGCCAATTTTACTATTTGTTATGAATATAATTTTCAGTTATTACAGTTGGCAAATGCTGTGATTTAGTAAATGTTCAAATGTTCTATATAAGTAATTTATTTTGATTGTGCTTGTTCTAAAAAAAGAAGAAAACTACTTAAACATTTTAGGATTCGTATGTATTGAATTATTATAACATTTAATATAAATGACGACATTTCGGTAGAGATTTTTTTGATTAAATTCTTTGATGTGACTCTTAAATTCATTTCTAGAGAATTTTAAACTGAATTTCGTTAAACATTTCTTTGTGAAAACTTTATTATTTTATTTTTGCTTTCGATACGCTTCTGCATGCATATATATATATGTGACGACTTCCTAAGTCATTTTTTGATGTCATTTTGACTGTGGAGCTGTAAGGAGAATTTAAGAAAAGGATGATCTTTTCTCCACTTACTTAAGTTTTAAATTTGTTAATGTTAAGCTTGAGATAAATGAGTGGTACTTTGCCTCTCAGAAAGGACAAGAGTTATTACGAAAAAATCGTTTGCTTAAATGATTATGGAAGAGATTTATTCCTGTGCGATTGGCAACAAAAACATTATTATTATACGTTATTCTATAAATTTTAGAATCGGTCTACGGTTGTAATGATTGGAGATGTTTTTATTTACATTAAAATAAATATTATTTAAAAGCTGCAACATTTGTAGTTTCTTTTACGTTTTTGGTGTGTGGCTAATTAATTTAATGGAACTAATTAATTTAATGGCTAAAGTGAAATGTTAATGTAACAGCTATCCGGAACGACAGAAAAGATGCTTGCATTCCTCACACCTTCTGAAAGGAAATTATGGGGAATTCACGGTTTTATCAACACACTCCTTCCCCATATATATCTTTATTTTTAATTTAACCCAAATATATTCAGTTTTAATGCACAGAAATAAATCATATCGAATTATTTCAATGAGATATTCAGCAATTCCTTATTTAACACGACTAATTGATTCCACAGAAGCAACGCTCTGTACATGGCCTATATTGCATACAAAAATTGATTAGTTTCTGAAGCATATATTTTTAACTTTTAATTAAAAGAATAAGTATGCGATAAGAGAGAGAGAGAGAGAAATATTAATATAATTCATACGACTTCAGAAAATATTTATTACCATATATTATTTAATTAGTAAGGGCTTAAAAATATGTCTTCGTCACTAAAAATGTCCCTGTCATCATTTTCAAGTTATCATGATAAGTAGTCAAACTGGTTCAATTATTTGCAATTAAGTGATAGTAGTTTTCTTAAAGTCGAGTTGAAATTTTTGTTAAACGTATAATATGGTGCTAAACAAAAAAGATTTACTGTCTAACTAATTTTACAGAACGTTCGATTGAAGAATCATTTTAGTAAACAAGTTTGCTAATTTCTAGTTGGACTTAGACTTTGTATTAATTTTTTGCCACTAATTTCTTTTACATTTTAATCAAATATGTATAAAATGTGTATCAGAAACAAACAAACAAAAATGTTTGCACATATATCTATGTGCTAAAAGATATTCTCCAACTATAAATTCGCAAATTTAAAGGAATTTGCAAACCACGTTGCGTAAGTTCTTCGCAAGCGATGCATCAATACATAAGAAAATTAAATAGACGCCAAAAAACATGTTTTGATATAAGATGATTTTATATTAGATAAATCTACATTTATGTCTTTATATTCAATGAAATTGCTAATTTTTATCACTAGTTAAATTCCATAAGTTAATTAATTACATTTTCATTCAACTTTATAATTAGTTGTTTCATTAAGCGAATGGCGGGTAAAAATAATTTAAATGTATATATTTTGACGTGGATCGCGTTATATTTATAGCAGTTTTATCACAAATAGATATTGCTTATATCTCTCTCTTCTCTCTCTTATCCACAAAATAATTTCCTTATTATCTCTGATTTTTGATAAATGCAGAATTGCAGAAGGGAATGAAATTAATAACTTTAATATACTACGTCGAGTATGTTGTACCTTTGTCGATTTTGATTATAAACATTTTTAGTTTTTTAACACGTTTATATTCGATTTGTTTCTGTAATCACTGAAGTATGTAATAGGCCGTGGTAGCCTAGAGGTCGTGGACGCGGACTCGCTACCGGCGTTGTTTTTGTCGCGTCGAGGACCTCGAGCCCTGCGCTATTAAGGCCCTACCATACAGAGGAGCTGATGTACGTTAAATCTGACAGATATCCTCCCGCTGGAGTGGTGTTGAAGTTTAAGAGGAGGAGTGCCAGCTGAAGTGTCGACCTTGTCACTTGACCGAGGCTCTAAATTATCTTGGACTTTTGCCAATAGCCCTCATGTTGTTTTTCCGTGCGACGTTAATAAACTCAATCGCAGTCACAAATATCTAATATTAAGTTAGAGCAATGAAGATAATGATTAAATATGAATTAACCTTTCCTTAGCTGATACAGCTGTTATTTTGATTGGGAAATTTAGACACTAATATCACAATCATTAACTTCCAATAAAAGAAAACTGCTTAATGAAGCTTACCGCTTACAGGAAAAGTTAAAACTTAATCATACACACATGTATAAAAATAAAAAAAGTACCTTTTTTAGTTTATTTCCTCTGGTGCTCTTGTTGCTTCTGATTCGACAGATGTTTCCATTGTGAGGTTTGAAAAACAATTTTTGGTTTTGAATGCTCATATGATTAACCAACTTTATGAAAACATTAATCAAAGTAAGACGATAAGAAGTTTTTCCTTCTATATTTTTGTCTACTCAATTTAATATCTACATCCTAATTTTTTTGATACAGAAGTTCTTTAACTATCTAACATTATATCAAATAATATTATTTGTTAATAATATTTAATCTTCAATTTTCAAATCTTTAAAATAATTTAGGTAAGAAAAGATGATTATTTTACTTAAATACATGTTTTGTTTACAATTTTTAATGTTTACATCTTAATCCATTGATAAAGAAATTTCTTACTATTTGGTGCAGAAGTCGACAACCACAAGGTTGTCGACTTCTGTTGTTCGACCTTCCATCCACGCAAAAATCGTTAACTAGAATAAAATTATTAATGGGTCTATTAAATCTAGTTTACATCGTAATACATTGATAAAGAATTAATTAGGAAAGAAAATATAAGCATATAAGCTTCATTGTTTTCAAAATAATTTTCATTTAATATTTTGGAAAATTCCTTCTTATGTTCTGCAACGTCGGTTTGAAGTTCATCTTTGCCCATAGTTGATGTATTTGTAAGGGCTTTATCATTTGGGAAGTGTTTGTAGATACTAGTTTTAATATCCCGTAAAAAATATATTTAATTATGTAATAAAGCCATTCCAATACTTAAAACGTGCAAGCACTGATTGGCCTTCTCTTAGCCATCCTAAGTTGTGTTCATTGGGATCTTTAGTTGTATCAGTCACAATGAATCTTCATTGCTATTCTGTATCGTTCAAATCTGAGAAAAGTTGTTCCTTATCATTAAGAAAAATATTAATGTGTTCCATGTATGACACAATCATATTCGAGTCATTACTTCGATGAAGCCAACAGACATGGCTGTATAAGTTAAGGTCCAAAAATTCATTTTCTGTTTCTTCTAAAAAGAAAATTAAATTGCTCGTGAACCATAATGAAGAACGAAATGTTATGAAATTCACTATTTTTCCAACAGTGTTCATTACAGAAATTGAGCACTGTGTCAAAATATTGGCGCCTAAACAATTCAACAATTTCAAAATTAAGAGGTTCGCCCCTTATAGCACTCCTTTTGCTTCCAAGTAAGACACTAATAAGCAATCAAATTTGAAATCCATTCTTGTGTATATTTAATACAATTGAAAACAAGTATAAAAATAATTAAATATATAGTATAGGTAAAATCTATGTTCAGGGCTTAAGAAGGTTCATTTTAAAAAAATAATGATTCTAATATTTTTTCTATAATTTTTTTAAAATAATAAGTAACTAAGCTGTTAAAATCTTTTTTCTTAATATAGCAACAATTTACAAAAATAGAAATTCAATCTTACGTTGTTACAGTAGTAAAAAAGGAGGAAAAAGTTTTAATTTCGTTTTAAAATTTCACGGTCAAAACTCATGACTAGTTTCATAAAAAGATTTTTAAGTACAAAGTTAACTCGCAAAGCCTTAAAGCGAATATTTAGCAATTAAATTAATATATATATATATATATATATATATATATATATATATATATATATACAGAGAGAGAGAGAGAGTACATAAGGATAAATTTACGTGCAAGATAACTTTTATCCTGATCTCTCGTTTATTTTAGAAATAATTAAAACTTAATTATACACCATTCGTATTACATTTGTTTAAATAAATTGTTTGACAGGAATATATTATATTTATATAAATAAGTTATTTGTTAGAACAGTGTTCGTAGCGGATGTGTGAAATAGAATTGGTGATAAATTGTTATTCCTCAGTTTGAGTTTTGCCTTTAAGAGTGTAGTATGGTAAAAAAGAGAGAAAGTGATACACAATAAATCCTGAAAAAAATTTCGACTATTATAGTATTCACGAAAATAAATGGATGATTAATATAAATTGTGAAATGTTTATCTAGTGGCCACATCCCCCGATATGTGATAAATATATGCTCGAATTTTCTCATTTTTTTAACATACGCTTTCAGCATTATAAGAATAGTAAACAGAGAAACTATTAATAAAAATTTGAAATTTGAGCTTTTCTCAAATCATTCTAATTCTTCAAGAATTTTGGAATGCTAATTTTAAAGCTCTTAAAAGTTTCTGACGTCATCAATATCCTGACGTGCAATAAAATCTATTTGAATTGTTTCATAGATTCCTGAAACTTATGGAAATATTTATCTCATTTCGAATCTTTCAGGCAAACTGAAAATGTTGTGAAAAGCTGAATACACATTGCTGTTAAACGGTTTTCATCAGCAATGTTTATTTTTATTGAAACTGGAAAAATTTTAAAAGAAAAAAACAAGAGGAGAATATATATTTAAGAGTCATTGACTGGGATTCAATGTAATAATTGTATTTCATATAAAAACATAAAATAAAGACAGAAAAGGAATGTTATTATTATAGTTTGTTTAAAGAGTTCCCTGAGACAGCTGATCACACAAAATCTATTTAAAATAAATAAATAACGAAGTAAGATTACAAGAAATAAAATACATTAAAAATAACCCTACTCACAATCCTCAACGAATGTATTAAAATTAATTGAAAGGAAAGATTTCGTTACAAATGCAAAACAAACTTATTTGGTAAATATTCAATACATCTTTTGAAGCAAAGAATAATTTTTGCTTGAATTACCAATTTCAATAGGTAAAATGTCAAATTATTTCAGTACTATGATCTCTTAAAAAAGTATACATTGAGATATAAAGAGATATCTGTCGTACACAAAATTTTCAAAAACCTGATTCTTGAAGACATTTGACGAAGAAGCAAAAGAAACAGGTGAAAAGTCAAACAAAAAAAAAAAAAAAAAGAAAAAGAAAGAAATATTATGAAGAAAAGAGTAATTTTCTTAGTCTATGTCAATTTCTACTATAAATAAAAAGGCCAAGGTAATCTGAAATAATGCTTTATCAACATTCTGTCTTCCAGAAAAATCAAGGTATACATATGATAAAAACAAAAAAGATAAATATGTGGAGATTAAATTGGATGAGTTTTTACATGAACATGTTTGATAGATATAAATAAATTCCATTTTCCGGTATTTTTTTCCACCGGAGGTTGTTTGAGGAGGATTAAATAAAACAGAATAATTCATAGAAAAGTTAGCAATATAGTTAGTAATTAAATAATAAACTATACATTGATTTTAATAAAGTTATAATTTAGTGTTATTCAATCGGAGATATATTAATATTTTAAGGATGAAAAGGTAAAAAATATTGCAGAATATTTTTTTTTTTGATACACAATCAAAAAAATATTTTCTTCTTCTGAAACATCTTAAAGTATTATTAATCTCTTATGAATGCATTGAAGAAATTTATTCATATCATCAAGATAAATTTAATATAAAAGGATTTTAGCTTTTCATATACTAAGAATTTGACCAGTTAAATGAAAACGAATATTCTTGGAATTTTTCAGTAAAGATGACTTTTTGATATAGCTTTGATAACTTTTCTATTTTTTTTTTTTTTATAAAATCAATAATAATATTTTGGATGTTCTTCTGGAGATCAATTTAACGGAATATGTAGTATTTCATTTGTAATAATTATGTAGCTCTTAGAATTTTTGTTGTACTACCACATTCACAAACGTTAACAGTTCTTTTACTTAACTAAATAATTTCGCAAGAATTTTATCATCAAAAGTAAAATAACGATTATTCTTTATTTTAAGTCAGTTGAAGGATTAAACAATTAAAATGGAAGATAGTAAAGTAAGGCATGATGTCACAAAATAATTTACTAAGGTAAAATTTCATAAGTTCAAATACTTTGCATTCATATTTAAGTCCGACTTACCGTGGGAGGGCGAGTTAACTCGGGATTTAGAGCGACTAAATTGGTCTATCGGAATGACCAGCACTCCAGTATGTTGATGAGTAAGCATTTACTTTGATTCAAGCAAGTGGCAAACAAATCTAACTTGACACATCGAAATGAAAATGAATGTTAAATGAAGATATAAACATGTCATGAGCGTTAGAAGAAAATACTTTTCATAAAGCGTGATAGTGAAGATCATTTTGCATATCAGGAACAAGTAATGAACAAAAATTTATACAGAGAATTAAAAGTACAAAAGTTAGGCAAGATCACTAAGATAAAAATAATTCAACTTTTTATAAAATAGCGTAAGTCTCAACCAGTGATAGAGAGAACATAATATTCCATGTATTTGAAGCAGAACGATTTAAAACCATTCATGTCCAGCATATGGAATGGAAATCTAAAGACATAATTGTTCGCTCAAATGATAAAATAGTTTTTATTACCTACTCAAGGAGATTGAGCGCACCAACAAGTCTTAGAGCTTCAAAGATCGCTACCTAGAAAATACAATCAATCTACACTTCTAATCAAAATTTTTTAAACCATTAAATTTTCGACATAGTGTTTACATATAAATCAACAAATACACGTGTAATGTGTGTGCAAACAAGAATAACTATTTTTTAACAAAATAATCCAGTATAAATTAACATAACGGTCAAGTAAGTACGAAAATTATATTTTCATTGGAAACGGACATTGGAAATTATATTTTCATTGCAACGAAAATAATGAATAATAAAATAATAATAACAAATATTAGTAAACACAAACTTAACTTCGAATTAATAATTTAACAATATCTAAATTAAGTCTACTATCTAAACAATTTCAGTACGAGATATAAATTAATCTTAAGTGAAAAGAAAAATATAAATATGATAGAGTGTAGTAAACTTTTTAATTATTATTAAGAAATTACCAATATATGCCAGGATAAAATTTATTCCGCATATTAATTGATCCTTATGTATATGCTGTTGTAAATTACAAATTTTAATGCTGATTTGTTTGGTTTCAGGAATCCTTAGATTGAAATAACCCCCCAGTATGAAGAAGATCTGGGGAAGTCTTAAGAATAATAAATAAAAATTAAATGTCTACAAATCTCGCTTTTTTTATAGTAATCCTTATGCCTTTATGATACTTCAGGTTACTCTAATTTACGGCTTCCTAAAACCAAATAAATTAACAAAAGTAGCTATAATTTACAACATTATGTTCATAAGAATCAGTTAATATGAATAAATTTTATCTAGATATATATTGGTAATTTCCAATTAATAATTGTATTTTACGATAATTGCTTGTATGGGCTGACGATAATTAAAAGTGATTTTTAACAAAAAATATCGGTCACCGAAAGAAATAACATTGACCATAAAGCATAAATGTGGATAAAATGATGTAGCGGATAAAAATTTAACCCTGAGAAATTTGTTGGTTGGTAATAGGGTGCTTTAAGAAAAAATGCAATTTCAATTATAAATCTTTTTTCGACTGCTTTAAAAAACTCCGTTAAGCTTTAATAAAGATAATTCAGCTTACTGCAGCTATTTACATAATTGCTGAATAACATATTTAATAGAGAGAGGATCCCAGAAAAAATTAGAATCGATGCAGCAGAATAAAATAATACTTACTGAATGTAATAACAATAAAATGAGATCGAAACCTCGGTATACATTATCATCTATTCGACTTGTGAATAAATTCAGTCTCTCTTCAAAATCACCAGACCAAAGAGATTGAGGTTATTCTTGATTAATTCAGTAGTCTTCTCTTTTTAAATGGCATTTACGCCAAAATTTGAGCCAATAGAGAGCATAGTCTTATGTTTTTGAATTCTTGTAGGTATTAAAATGCACACACATTACTGGATTAACGAGAAAATACATAAGGCCTCTTAGAAACAAATTGAAGTTAATTGCAATTCCACATTTTTTTGCATTTGATTAAACCGGAGTCTTTTTATACGAAATACAAAGTTTCTCATCAAACGAAAAATTCTTTTTATTTTTTCACCTTTAAATGAAGTTAGTCAAGAGACTTTGATTAGAAGGTAACATCTTTAATTCATTGCAGCATAATCCTCTACCTTTCGAAAATTAGTGGGTTAATGTGGTAACCATGCATCAAAAATTCAGAAAGGCAGTCATTATGATAACCTATTAAACAAAATTGTTGGATACAGTCAAAGTAGAAAATCGATTTGAGATAATAAAGTATTGGGCTTAATTACGTTAATGAGAAAATTAATGGACGTGGTATGGAAAATACTCGATCACTTCTTCACCTTTAAGTAACCATTAGTTTATCATTTTGAATGAATCTGACGAAAATCAAACAAAACCTCTATGTGCTTTGAATGTATATCTTGAATTACAAATCAACTTAATGCAAACAGGGTTTTAATGAAAAACGCTTTTAAAAGAATCATTCAGAAAAGCATTGGTTTTATTATATTCTGATTGATGAATGGCTGGTTTCATCAATGAGTTAAAAATAGTTAAATATAAGGTAAGTGTAATGTATTATAATTCTATGCAAATTTGACATAAAATCAAGCCCTTTACAGCAATTATTCTTTATCACATATTTGTATTTGGAACATAATTTTTTTTACCTTTGCTCTCCCCTTGTCGCTGATTATTCGACATTTAAATTATGAACCTAATTTCATTGTGTAAATTGATGCGCATGTTTTTCAAAGCAAATTATTTATCTTCAGAATCAGATTCAATATTACGCGTATCTTTTCTCTTTCCTAAAGCTTTCCCTCTTGTCTTGTGATAGTATAAACAGATGCGTGTGTTCATCTTAATGTGTTTATATTAACAACTTTCAGAAAAAGTGTTTTTTTTACGTCCTAAAATTTTTTAAGTCCTTGTGTAATAAAGATAGAAGGTAGTAATTATGATGCATATTGTGAACATAATTGATATAGCACATAAACTTTATTTTGTTTTGCACATAGATGATTTGAAGTATGAATTAATAATATTGGAAATAATTTGGGAACAGATAGGGACATAATAATAGTACAATAAATAAATAAAAAGTAAATAAATAAAATGAAATAAAATAATTCAAGTTATTGAATTATATTACGAATATGAGGAAATGCACCTGTAGACAACAATGCAAATTACAAAAACATAAGAATTTCCTTTGGTTGAAGATTTAGAAACTTGAGCTAGTTTTACGTAATATAGATAAGGAATAAATAATTTCTTTTATTGCAGCAACCTTTTTCATAAAATATTATCTACGTTACTTTTGTAACTATTGTAGTGCTGGAATTTTTGCTGTACTAAACGAGTCATTTTGTCATGGAGACATTTTTTAATAACTTTTGATCATATAAATCATAATATGTAGTAAGTTCATATTAATAGATTTGTCGGTAAGTTTTCCTTTTCCATCTAATCCTCTCCAACTTGATTTTAATTTGCGGATATAGGTTCCGACTTTTTTCTGAATGTGCCCTATGCACTCATATTTGGTGACACAATTTTTTCCATCTATGGATTTCACTGCTGAGTAACCTGGAGAGTCCGGCTATCTTCATCTGTCTAAGTGGCAAGAACATTCGAAGCTACGATAAGCACCAGCAGATTCCATGCAAGATGATGACCCAGAAAGATCTAGTGAACAAATGTGATCATGGAATACATTTCAGCTTTTGCTTCGAACACATATGCGACAATTATTTCACATAATTTCTATTTCTAAAAATTAACCCTATCAATGGATAAAACTGATACACCATGTAATGATGAGTGGCCTCGACATGTCCAAGTATCATCGTAAGGTACATCGCTACTTGTCAAATATTTCTTATGATTCATCTTTTTTTTTTTTATTTTAGAAATCCCAATATTCATAGAATCCTGTGCAATAGTTCACGCAACTTACAACAACTTCTTTTTCTCAGTTCCTAAAACCTGACTTTGATAAATCTGGCATATCTAATGCAACACTCAGCGCTTTAGAAGTCCATTATGGTATTTTCAAATAACAGCATACCTAATATTGTTCTCATTCATCTTGTTTCCTTTTCTAATTGATAAACGCCTTGTACAAAACTGAAGTGTTCGGGTTTTAACAACATAGTTGGAAACATAACCAAAGTTGGACTATTCCTTGAGTTCTGTGATTAATGAACAGTTGAGAATTTTAACGACTCTTGAAATTATTTCTTCATTATAAATTCTGTTATCAAGTATATTTTATTTTTGCTGAAGAATTCTTACATTATGTTTTCCTCTGTACCAATTTTACGTTCACTGCCTGTGCGGATTATTTTCAGTTGTCTTACAAGTAGAAAGGCGATTTCTATGGAACTTTTTTTCATACATTGATGTTCATTTTTGGAACTATCCATTGTTTAAGTAAAAAATATTAAATAAAAAAAGCTATTATACAATTTGAACAGTTACTTCATACAGAAATAAAGGACAATCAGGAGCAATAATCCAATGCAATTCAAACAATGTAACTCAGCAAAGTAGTAAAGAGATTGTAAATTGCTACTGGTATTTTGGAAATTTTACAACTAAACGTTAAAGCAGATTTCTAAAAATAAAATTTAATATATTAATTTTTTTTAAAAAAAAATATAAGCAGTAAGAAGTTTTAAAATAGAAGAAATAAAGGAATATTTATGAGAATCATTTAACTTCTGGTTTCTAAATAGTGACTTCTGGTAATTGTTTTGGAAATGGTCTGATATTAAAATACTTACAACTTGTTTGATATGTTATAGTAGCTACAAATGGAAGGTAGCTTTAGAAAGAGAAAAATTCAATAATTTTCATTCATAAATAAAATAGTTCGATATTTTCTCCCAAGTTAATGTTTTTACCGTAGTTGTATATCTTAAGATATAAATTTTTTTTTATGATATTAATATAGTTCATATTTATATAAATATAATGAATATATTGTAGCAATGGAGATTAAGATTAGGAATATTGTATCTATTTATGTGAGGATAAGTGTACATTTTGATAATAATTAAATTTGATTTCAATGTAGGAAAAAATAAATGGAGTAATGTATATATTTCTCTTAAAAGGCATTTTACTTCGGAGGAAAAGAGAGAATTATGATATTCTGATTTCATTTTGTTCTTGGAGCTGTACTTCTAGTATATGCTGAATGACAGGTTATCTTGCTGCAATGGTGATATACAATACGTAGTTTGCTTCACCCATATTATTGACTTAAGTCACTTACAAAAATTTAACTATCTGTCCTAAAAGGGAAAAAAAAGCAAAGTATCACGTTATTCAATTTGTACATAATGAAAGTAATGGAACATTGGAATTAGTCGTGTATGTCTTTAACTGACGAATATTATTTCATGATTGACTTAAATGCTCCTTTTTCCTGTGATTTTCAATCGGGATTCGTATACTCTCCTTAAGTTTCAAAAATGAAAATAGTTTTTAGCATCTACACATCTTACTCACTCTTTTCAGTTTGAGGGGGTTAAAGTAGGACCTAACTACATCAAAAAAACATCATGCATTACTCCACAGTATGGTTTTATGTTAGAAGAAATTTACGAGTATTTATGCACACTAAATAGGTTATTGGTTTATTTGTGTAATGACATTAACCAATAAATAACAGTGATATCTAATCTGCATTTATTAGTGAACTGTAAACATGGAAACCGTTTTATTTTAGAAGAAGTAGTGTGTCATTACGGCCTTACTTTAAAATAAATTAATAAAATTTCATGCATTCAAGAATCTCTATTGAAAATCAACTGATATTTATTAATTCTCCATAATGATTCAATATTTAATTTGAGTATTATGTTATGTGGAACAATTCCTGTACAATTCCACAGCTAAAAGGTATTAAAAGTGTTTTATTAATTTAATACTATTAATATGGTTTCTAGTCGGGATCAAATCCATCTTCAATATCAGCTAGCATAAAATCTCTCTCTTTCTCTCTGCTATTCCTCCATTGTCTCACTTACCATTAAGTCATGCAGCCTTTGATTAATCTCCCATCAATCTATCCGCTTCTAGCTATATTATTCACTACATTTCGATTTATACCGTGATGGTGAATAACATTATTCACAAATCGGAGCTATTCAATCTGACAGCGCATCAGAAATACCCATAAGTACAATTAAAAGAAAATGAGCTTTCTATTCCGTAACATCGTTATAGTAGGACCCAATACTCTCTGGACATACGTTCGAGAATTTCGTATTTGGCCAGACCACAGGTCAATATTTCAATATCAGCATAGACAACTGAAAAAAATTAGATGATATAAACCTTTATAAAACTGACCGAACTTTTAAAGTTTTGTTTCCATTCTATGTACCTGGATATAAAACTGATGAGATTATGCGAGCTAGTACATTATAAATGCGATTGAACTTTATAACTTCTATATCTCTTTGACACCAGCTGTGACAACCGAACTGATTAAAGGAGCTAATATGTTACAAGTATGACTGAGCTCTAAAATACTATTTCGCCTGGAGATCAGCAAATAAAGCTGAATAGATTAAGGATGCATTATAAATCTAACTGAGCTTTAAATATTCCTCTCCTATTCGTATAACAGTTTTATTGTGGGTTAACCAATTAATAAAAACTTTGAATAGTGCAGTAGTCATATGAAAGATATTTAGAAGGAAAAAAAAAATTAAGCAGAAAGTGGTTGGATTTTTCTAAAGGATGTCAATGAGTTGAAATGAAATAAAATCAAGTTCGGAACGGAGTTAAATTAAAAGGTGAATTTTACTATAAATGTTTGAAGCATATTTACAAGTATTTATGGTTGACATATATACATTGTGACGACATAATATTCCTATTCGCATCTTGTGCCATAGCTAAACTAAATAAACTAACACTAAAGAATCAATAACTTATTCAAGAAGACGTTAGACAGATCTCCCACACAAAGTTTATTCCATAAATTTGTACTATAATGACAAGTGAACACCGTCTCTCCAAAGTTACACCCTAAATATATTTGTCTGTCTCAATAATATCGAATTAAAGTTAGCTTACCACAACCTTCTCGGTTAAAGTTGACTTGATCCTTGGTTTTACCACGATCGTTCTAACCCGTTGTTCTGTCTAAAAGGTTTTCATTAGAAGGATTGGGAGAGCCTGAATATTTTTCAACAGTTTATTAATGACTTGGACGGACACACACAAAAAAACAAATATTTCAAATCAGAAGGTGGGGTAAATTATCGTTCTAGATAGCAGTTCGAATTCGACGCTTTCGCAGCATCGCTAAGTTCTCAAGTTGTGTTTTCTTTCTCCGAATTCGACTGGAGTTACCAATCGCAGTTTAATAAACTATACAAAAATAACTGAGCGCTCGCGACACCCGTAGCCACTTCTGATCTCGTCTACCACCTATAAGGCATATACTCAACGCTAGTGATACTCAACCTCTATCGTGCGACTCTCGCTTTGCTTATATACTTTTCTATCTACCGCACTTCACCTTATTTCTACCTGCCTCTAATTTAACTAATCACGTTTCCTTTGGGTTGGGAAGAAATTGTTATTTGTTGCAAACAATCTTAATTAAAATCCCCAAGGTTTGTGAAGAGAAAACCTCGAATAGCCCAAGGTGACAGTCACAACATGGCAGCCATGTATGCTTTGTAGTAAACCATATAATACATTCAGTAATAAATAAATATGTCGTTTTTGTGCTTTTGAATGAAAATTATTGTTAATATACCAAGAATTTGAAATACTAATATAACCGAGTTTCTATTTCACAAAATTGTTAACAGAAATAGTTCGCTAAGAATTTAAAAAACTGATTCTAAATATGGATAGATATAAAAATTCTGACTTTGCTTAATCGTTCCATAGATTTTATAGTAATGAAATAAACTCTTTCAAAATATTAATAATGAAAAGAAAAACCACATCTGTTTTAAATAACTAGCATTTAAGCGTGTATTGATTATAGTGAAATCATTAATTGAATTTAATCACAGAAACGGAAGATTAAAATAACGGCTTATAAATATTCCACCGAAATTCTTATCAAATCACAGGGATTATGAATTATAACACGTTCTTAAAAAGAGGAGGTAAAAATTTAATTACACAACGTGTTTCATAACACAAGGAAATAATGTTTAAATCACTTTAAAAATATCTTCATTTTGAGTTACACTGTAAATGTTACAGAATATAGGGCCATACTTGTCCCCATATAGTTTCTAGATTTTTGATGTGTTGAAAACAGTACTGCGGTAACAGCGGTTTGAAAAGGACAATGAAGTCAAATATCGCATATGCATTAGATTCAAACAGTCGCCAAAGCACTTTTACATCCATTGTGTCCCAAGGGGATTAAATAGTTTAAAATTTCTTTTTCAGAGGTTCTTTGAATAAATTCCATAACATATCATCCTCATATATACTTATGGAATTTTCCGTATGTATTTATTTTATAAGAATGTAATTCATTTTTAATTAAGTTATTTTTCATGTTTTATCTAAAACTTTTTTTGACTAAATGTCCTTTACATGTTTGCTAAGAATGAGATAGACAACTTTTCTACACATGAACATTTATTTCCAACAATTACTTTGTTGTTTCAGAGGAATAATTGCTTAATATAAAATATTGATTAAATTGTCTCCCTTTAATAATAATAGGAATTCGATGAATTCTAACAACGTAGTATAAGTCAGTCGCGGCTTCTTTAATATATGTCGTCCTAGCATAACGTTTTATTCAACTTTGACATTACTTTGTACCTTTCATCTGTTATATTATTGTATACCTAGTTTTAATACTCTATAGTCAATAAAAGTGAAATTCTGTTGATATAAATCTTTATGTAATATAAAAAAAATTCCCAGAAAATGTTATATCATGTTAATTGCATTTGTTATTTTATGGAATTTCTCCACTATTATTTTAGATTACTAGGTCTTAGATTTTTTCATCCAGAATTAAAATACAAATGGATGCTGAGATTATAGGTTAAAGTTGAATATATTCTAAAAAATAGCAGTTGTCTATGATGCTAATTTTCATCAGAAGCATTACTTCACATAACTACGCAATTACTCGAAGATATCTCTATTGTATTGGTTACTAGGCAACTAATTTTATTTACGATAAAAACAGATATTTTACTTCATGCGGAATTATCTTAAATAATTGAGATGTAAGTTTAATATTGATTTTTTTCCAGTACATGCTACACCGAGAATGACAACAATATGTGCCTTATTTTTTACCCATCTTTATCTAGGAAATCTCTTTAATTTTACTCAGTTCTGATTTAATAACTAAATAATAGAGCATAACTAAATAAAAAATATTATTTTACCTCTAAACTGATTTACATTATTTTACATATAACGTTAAGACGTTGGGCTATTTGCCATTTTCTTTTCTCTAAATTTATGGACATTTTGATAATTTGCAGTGCATACAATTACAACTATTTGCAAACCAAATGAAACGTAACTAAGTAAATTATATGAAGATAAAAAGTGAAGTGAATAAAATTGGAGATACTGATATATAATTAAAATAGAATTGAAAGGAAAGAGAAGGGATGTAGAGGTTAAGGACAAGCTGTTAGATGATGTAGATTAGAGTGAATCATCACAGTACTTAGTTATACCGAGCTGGCATAGCTATACATAGCTAGTCATCATAATTAATGATTTATATTCCTAGAAATTGATCACTATAATAGGACTTGAATTTGTTACAATATAGAAGTTCTTGAATTAAAATGAATAATTTGGTAAGCTAGCATTTTATTATTAGAACCAAAACTAGGGTTAACTAAGTTAAGAGGAATTCGAGAGAGAGAACTTATACATTATTTGATAGGTATTAAAGTGTAATGTTTTGATCTTGCGTATCTTCAATTGGAGTCTTGAAATTATTGACTATTTAATTAGACTTTTAAATGGCTAAGGAGTTAAATAATTTGTCAATACGACACAAATGTTTCGTTTAGTATAAATATAAAAAAAAAAGTTCAATGCATGATTGAAAGGAATTCTGCTATGGTCTTAATATTTTTACTTCTCATTCAATTTTAAAATTTCTTGATGTACTTTAAAGCTACAAGTTTTCTTTATGTAATATATTTGTTTTCATTGCACCCAGGTATGTATGATGTGCTGAGAATTGGCGACCCACATTGAGATGAAATGGCAGCCGTTTGGCATCATTGCATCCATTCTCGTAAGTTGTGTCATTCACTTTTTACCAAAGATAAAAAAAGGGCATTAATTTTGATCCGAGGACGAGATGAAATCCAGGAATTAAGTCTTATATACACATTTACCACCCAAACGTATTTTCAGCTGGTTTGACTGACTAGATGCGCGTTGATAAGCCAAAAATTGAACACTGCATTACGTATAGAATAATGCTGCTTAGAAGTACTACAATAATTGCTAACAAAATTTATGTTACTGGAGTCATTACTTTTTAATCAAGCCTCATATTATATCAATATAAAATGATTGAAATTACTGAATAGGAAACGGGTTTGTAAAAGCTTTTTGAGCAACATCGAATTTCATTTATGACGTGAAAGAAACCTCGTAAATAGCCGATTCCATTCTTTATCAGGAACATTTATTCGGTTCAATTTTCATTCAAATGCCAGCAACTGAGTGCAATGCATCTGTCGCATTATACCAAGAAACGCTCACCTCTACCTCTTTTGATTAGGTGATGTCGAAAGCGGAATACACAATCACTAAAGCAAACAAATCTATTCATTAAAATGAATTTTGAGACTCAAATGTTTGCTTAAATTAATTGACGGAGCCCAAGGACGTAAAATAATTGCTCTCTATGATTTCGTCTTCGGTCATAGTAAGGTTTCTTCCTTAATTACGTGGAATAAGCGCTGATACGCGAATTTCATTTGACACTTTCTCCATGCGATTATTGTCGGGGAAATGACAACCGAAGATTTATTGGAAATCGGCTACTTTTGTTCTCTGGACCAAATGAAGTTTAACGAATCCATGTATTTTTTAAAAGTTCTGTGGCATCGTGGCTAAATTTCTAGATAGTTCTCCAACACTGTATTGGTGAAAATGTTACTAATTTATATAATTGAAATGTAAAATAAGATACTTCTGGTATTAGGTACTTTAAATAAGGTAGGTATTTTTTGATTAATGTAGACACTTTTTTAAAAAAGTGAAGTATTGCAATGCTCAATTTTAAACCTGGAACGTTAATGATAAAGGGTATGGAATTAAAAAGAACCAGCCTATCAAATTAGTAAATTTTGATAAAATTAATAAAGTGAGGAAATAATCACATATTATGGGTACCCTTTACTTTATTTAATTTAATTCATTTTCATTAAATAACTTAAAATATGTGTGGCATATCTCTGTTATCCAACTCGTCTGACATCATAAAAATTAGTCAAAACACGAATTCTAAAGTTCAACTTAATTCAAGCATAGATAAAGTACTCAAAATTAATCATACTCAAACAGTTCAGAATTACATTGTCAATTTCTTTTCAAAATCTATTAATTGTTTGTCTAGTAAGGGGAATGTTCTCTACCAGTTCAGTGTTTCCCTTTCTGTGAGTATTGAAAACTTCTATAACACATCAAAGAGTACCGCAATACGATGCGAATGAATCTAATAGGGTTAATGCGAGCGTCGTTTCCTAGTCTTTGTAAATCATATAGACACGAAAGAAATTCTAGCGTACTATTCACGGCTTTCACACCAGCGATCTTCTTAATACCATAATAATGTTATCAATATTCCATATTCTATTCTCTGCCGCTTTTATTTGACTTGATCATATCTATTCACTCCCCCTTCTGAAGTTTGCCTAATTTGCGTAACCACGTTTTATTTAGTAGGAAAGAAACTGGAAACTTAAATATGAATCTAAAAAGACGCCTTAGATGTTAGTTAAGGAAAGTTTTGCGAATAGCTTATGTTATAACAGTATAGAAACTTATCGCAACTAGATTAAATCTACCAATTTCTTGAATTATAAAAATAAAATTTAAAGGTGGAAAATGATTAATTTTAAAACATATAACTAGAGTGCGCGGGATATATATATATATATATATATATATATATATATATATACTGCTATATATATATATACTATACTATATATGGAAATAGATAGATAATAGATAGGCAGAATAGATAGATAGAATGAATAGATAGATAGATAGATAATGGATAGATAGATAGATAGATAGATAGATAGATAGATAGATAGATAGATAGATAGATGAGATAGATAATAGATAGATAGATAGATAGAATGTAGATAGATGTAGATAGATAGATAGATAGATAGATAAGAATAGATGGAATAATAGATAGATAGATAGATAGATAGATAGATAGATAGATGAAATAGATAGATAGATAGATAGATAGATAGATAGATAGCATTTATACTTATATGTAACACTAATGTGATGTTCAATACCTAGGAACTGTTCCATTAAAATTCATTAATTGATCTATAAATAAATAGTCAGACAGGCATATATATCTTCAAATTATTTTTATTCTTATATAATGATAACAAGAAATAAATGTTTGTATAGCGAATGCGGAGTGGTAATTAACTGAATAAAAGATTAACTGAAAGTGCAATTAAAATTAAAACCTTTAAAGGGAATTTAAGTTATGAATATTACTTAAACATTAGATCTGAGACCAATATCACCTACACAAAGATCATTTTGACTGCGCAGTACCTTCTGAAACCATTCTACTCCTTTCAGCATTTATACAGGTCGAATCTCCCTACCTCATACTATCCTTTTCTTATACACTAGACTTCTAATATATATGACAATAATGATTTATATATTTCACGATTCATACACAAGGTGAGGCTCTCAAATGAAATAATGTCATAAAGAAACCCAAAAGATTAGGCGAAGGGGAAAACGTGTGATAACTCATTAAAATTAGTACAACGATGATACATGATTTGTCTGAATGGAAAATAAGTTACAACTATTGTTTAAAATTAAATTTTGTAATACATATTTCTTCAAAGAGTAAGTTATTTGCAAAAGTAATAATTTAATTTTTAAACATATACATTTGTAAATCTATAATGTTTTTTAAAATGTAATTAAATAATTACATCATAAATTGATGTTCTTAATTGTGTATATATATATATATATATATATAATTGTAAATAAATATTTTAATCTTAGTACACTTCATTTCAATTTGATATAAGTGCGTTTGCTATATAGTTATAATGTTCTATGATGTAGGGAAAGAAAATGCATTGGAAATTTAAAAAGATGAAAATTTTCAAAAATGCTTATTCATAAAACTAAAATATATATTTATATTATACGCGTGATTTTGAAATCTGAACATTTTAATGAGCAAGACTAATTTGTAACATTAAAAATGTGATAAATATTACAAATTTTCTTTACGCTACTTATAAATTAATGATAAAACTCATGTCAAACCATTCCCAATTTGCATTAGCTTATGAGATATAATTATGTACATTCTTTTATGATATATAAGAGAAAAGTTTGAAAGTTTAAAACCCATTGCCTAACAAAACTGTAGCTATGACATGAATTCGATTATTAAACACACTTCTAAGTAAATATGCAAGCGTACCACAAAGTTTTAATTATTACTGAGAACCGAGATATCTGGATAAAATTTGTCCTAGATATTAATTGATTCTAACGTTTATAAACAGCATCATGTCATGTTAATCAGCTATTCGTGTTTAGTTGTTTGTTTTCAGGAAATCATTGATTGAAGGGACCTGCAGTGTGGAGACGAAATTTCAATTGACAAAGTACTACAATGATAACCTTCGGAAGGACAAGAAACGCGGAGAGAAATGTATAACTATGGATGATGACTAAGTTTGAGAAGTTTTAAGATTAATAAATAAAAATAAACGTGTATCGTTCATTTATAGCAACTATGAAAAGGGTAAGATACTGCAGATTACCTCAATCTACGCATCCCGAAACCTAGCAAATCCATGTGAATAGCTGTAATTAGTAACATTATGCGCATAAGAATATATTAAAATGAAGAGTAAACGTTATACAAATACGTTTAAATATTTTCTTAAAAATATTTAAACGCTTACGAAACCTCCATGTTCCATATATGAACATTGATAAAACAAATATTTCTGGGAATCGTAATGCGCAACAGCTGGTTTAAATTGTATTTGATGACTTAAATAAAATTATCATATTTTAAAAATAAGTTTAAGCAATTAAACAATAATTTTGAGAAATTCTGATTCTCAGGAGACAAGAAAATTAACGTTTTGAATTCTGGAACTTTTAACCAAATTCCTTATTTCGAAAATTGACTGACATTAAATTAATTAAAAATAATCATTTTTTAAGCTTCTGCAATCCTTACTTTAAATACGGTTCTGGCTAATTAATCTACTAATGATGTGCTCATCTCGTTTTTATTCAGCTGTATTTAGGAAAAGCATTAGTTCCTTAAAAGGCAATGAGCAAGCTACACGATATATTCTTCTATTCCAAGGGAATTCATAACATCATAAATCCTTGAAAGAGATATTCAGTCCATAGTCTGAGGAGCCCATTAGCCTAGTCACAGAGCGTCGGATACGCTGCTCGTTTCCCAGCGAATGATAAGCGCATTTAGTGGAATAAACTCCCATCTTCTCTTACGAGTAGTTCCTCTAACGAAGTCAAAATAATATCTAAATAAATCGCATTGGTTGGTAATCGGAAGCTTCTCGTATTCCAGTTTAACATAAATACGTAGTCGTTTGCATTTCACGGTTTAAGATTTAATCAATGCGGCTGTGCACGAAGCTGGTAAAATTCTGATTTAAATCTAATGTAACGTTGGTTAATTTTGAATTCGCTTTAGAGAGATACGCAACAGTTATGAATCATGTATGTATATATGATCAATTTATCTTTATTTAAAGAGAGACATGCAAACAATAAAGGGGGGAGAAATGTTAATAATAATATATTTGATGTCAAATTTAACTTATTTCATACGTTTGTAGAAAATCAATGCTTTCTAGAATCAATAAATATCTTTAAAATTGTGATTACAACCTCGCAACATCTTTCGTTATTTTACAATTATATTATTTTAATGGCGTTTTCTTTTTGAAATGAAGTACAAGGCAATTTTATTAATTCTAGAAGTTATACTATGCTTAGTAATACCTGAAATTTTTATCAGCTTTTAAAAAGAAAGGCAAGCAATAATTATTATTTAAATTTAATATTTTGGGTATATGACTGTTAAATTTGGGTAATGTAGTGTGAATTAAATTTTAGTTAATAAAATTCACAAGATTAGATAACATAATGTATTTTATACTTTAAAAAATATCATTCAAATGTTAATTTTCAATTTATATATATATTTTTTTACTTTTTTTGAAAACAGAATTTCTACCATTTTCTATGAATATATTTATCAGTTTATTTTATTAGAAAAAATTCCATTTGTAGTAATGTTTTCTCTGTCAATTAGTTATATTATCTCTATATTATAACAAAGGTTATATCTAATATTACTTCTATTTATGATAAGTATCTATGCAATAAACAATTGATTCATATCCTAGAATTAAGATTATAAAATGAATTTTACCTATGACAACAAAAAGATGAAGAGTGTAATTCTAATCACAGTCACATGAGTGTTGTAGCGAAACCTGGAAATAAGAAGAATATGCAATTTTTTTTGTTTCATTCTGCTTTTGATGCCTTGATATTATGAGAGCCTTCTTCAATTCCTGCTATTTTTTTCTTCTTTAAAACCCAAATCCTGGCAAACTAGTTCGGAGCTGTAAAAGAACAAACTTTTCCAGCATGAAACAATTATAACACATTTTTAATATTGCGAATGTGATTCGTTAATGGATTTGGTACACATAATAATGGAAAAAAATTATTTTTATTAATATGGTATAAGTCTGCTATGATCATTAACCCTTTCGTTACCGAAGGGAGAAAAAAGAAGTGCTTCTCTGGGCCCGCGGCTTCTTACCGCGGAGTGTCACTATGTGCCCAGACGATTTTAGATACTAAGCCTAATTCAAAAAAAAAAAAAAAAATTCCTCTAAAATCAGCTATTTATTAAAATATTTTGGTATTTTCATATCTTATTTAAAATGCATTAAACTTAATATATACAATAGAATAAAGGATTTAATCGAAAACTGAAAGTTTTATACATAAAATTACATAAAAAATCATACTTTTAAGAAAATACAAAATATATTTACATATGTAAATTTCATGGTGTAATGATGTACCATTACATGGAATGTATAGATATAAAAGATAAATATTATTTTGCTGTATGGTATATTTATAAAAAAAAAAAAATCAAAGCATAGTCCAACGTTATATGTCTTACACACATATTCTGACGCTTCACGCAAGATTTTGAGCAAAGGGCACATCTTAGTCCTTTTTTTTTTTTACTTTAATGTCTATGTACAGATTTGGATTATTCTCGCTAACATTACTGTCAGATTCATTCATTATTTCGCAAATATCAGTATCAGATAAATATTTTCTTTTCGTCATGACTGTCGCTACAAATAAAAACCGACTGAATGAAATGAACAACAGCTGAGAGCATCTGCTACCTAAATCACTAACCCCCATAAAGGGCCATAAATTATCCTTCGAACTTCTAAGAAGCAAGCAAGAAAGTAAACTGAAAGCAATTGCCCGCTTTAAATCATGTCATTACATTTAAAGAACCACGCCGCAATATGTGCTTTTAACAATAACCCCCTCCCCCCTCACCTGATACCCAGAAGTGAAATCCAAGCCCCTATAACTAAGGTCAACATTCCAAATAACCTATCTATATAGATTTCGCGGTAATGCAACACCATCTAGTAATATTAAAAAAATCAAATAAAACGTTCTCTTTAAGCGTATCATTATTGATACACTGGTCTGCAGAAGGCATTCCAGAGCGTATCTATTGTGATACGCTGGGCACAGGAAAGCCACCGTGAGCATATCAAATGCGATACGCTGGTAGTGAACGGGTAATGGAGTATAACAGTTTGAAGTGAAATAAATGTATTTAGATCTCTCACATAAAAAATGGTATTTTATTCTCTTCTTATCGCGTAAAATATTTTCCAATTCCGCTAATGATGAGTATAGAGGAAATTGTTGTCTCACTTTTCATTCAAAATAACCCCGTAATGATTCAGTAACGTTAAGATATCAAACTTCTACCGTTCCTTTTAATTTCGTAAACATCATGTTAATCCTATGGAATTCCTACAACCCTTCTCAAATTTCTATGCAAAAAGGGCATCCAAAAGAGCAAAAAATAAAGAAGGTTTCTGAAAAATTACAATTTGCTTAAGAATTATTAAAATATTTTAGAATATATTTTAAAACCAAAAAACCCAACAAACGAATCATCAAAATATAAGTGAAAAGCTTTTTAAAAATCGAAGGAAAATACCTCATTGTTCTTCCAAATTTCTGCAAACATTCATCGCTTAGAAAGCATTTTTCCTGCTTTTTCTGTTTTGTTTGCTGTACAGAATTCTTCTTATGTCTATGGTGTGGTTAGATTCTTCTAATTCTTTCTATAGCCTTAATAAAAGATTCTGTTCTCATACTCGTCTTAGGTAACAGTTCCAACATTGCTTGTACTTTTTTAAATGTGTCATATTCTTCAACACACTTTTTTATACCAGGATTTCTTAGTTTTAAATATACTTTACTGCATTATGATCTGTAGTAGGCAAATACCAATTTTTTTTATAATTTCTTTTCCGAAATGTGAGGTGAAAAACCGAGAAAGCTTAGCTTAAGTGATAATAACTGATAAACGTCATATTTAAATAAGGGTTAAACAAAATTATATATCATATATATCAAATGGCAATTAACTAAATACGACCCTTCATGTCTTTATGGCATGCAGCAAAAGAGAAAAAACAGTGTTGGATTTAATATTTTCTATTTTACCATTTTTGGCAGATTATCATTAGGCGACATGTACCTCGTTCCATGAAAATGGACGATGGAGACTTACACAAGTACGGAAAATAATAAAGATGAAACTTAATCAAGAAAATATGAAGTAAATATTTAATTACATGAGCTGTCTGTACACTTGACACAGATTAAAAATTAAGAGTCTTTTTGTTCATAATAGAGAGATTGGACAACATTAATTAATGCTAAATGAAATGAAAATTAATTTCTTGTTAACAGGTCTTTGAGTCAAATTTACGTGAAGTGGATGATAAAACTAGTTATACAAAACTAAAAGATATCTATAATAGCTAATATTTATGAGAGAAGTATATCCAAAAATGGGATAACTTTCGAATAATAGCCTTTTCTAGCCGAAGTAAGTTATTTTTTTGAGAGTAAGGTATATATTTTTTGTCTTATATTTCCCAGCTCTTAGTTAAGAATTTCTATATAATTTGTTCAAATTATGTGTACGGTTTTTTATTAAGAATATTGAACTTTATCTTAAAACTAAATTTTAGTTAAAATAAATCTAAAACTGTGCTTTAGTAAATTATGTTTTATAATATAAGATTTCTTTGGTATTAAATACTTTTCTGTAAAGGTTGGTTAAAAATTCTACTAGCTCGATATAAAATCATCAATGAACTGGTCTGCGTTAAGTTAAATACATTTTATTAAAGGAAAATATAACAGCTTAATTAATAATGGTGAATAATTATTTCTAAATTAAAATAAAATTAGTTTAGATATTTTCATTAAATATATTTAGTGTGTTCATTAAAATCCGTATTCTCGAATGATACAAACGATGTATATATTAAACACAAAATTTAAGAACTACTTTAAATAAAATATGCAATTGAAAAGATGCCCATTTAAAATAAAATACACATAATATTTTTAAGGAAATCAAAATTATTGTGATGAATAATTCGAAAGTAAGAAAAATGTTTCACATTTCATTCCAAAAATAAGTTGTCACTAATATCCGAAAGTTTTTCCTCATCGTTGTATTGAATAATAAATACAATAACATTTACCCCCTTTTCGTTCTTGTTTATTACAAAAATATTGCATTCACAATGTTATTAAAAACGTCTGCGTGGCGAAATCTATAAAATTCTCAATATTCCTCTTTTCTTCGTAGGAGATAAAGTGCGTTTGGAAAGAAAACCAATGTTATTTGAATGCATTTGTATCTGTTTTTTGTGCATGTATATATTTTTTTCGTCTTCTTTTGCAAGCGGGTATCCTAAGCAGTTCATTTATAGGAGAAATTTCATTCAATGTTCATATAACGATGTCTGTTTCTATTTGTAGTTTGTCGATTTGACAGTTTTTTGACAAGAATTCCACATACTGGTGATCAAAGATAAGAAAAACACGAATATATTTCAAAGAAAATAAAATTTATATTTATGGTTCATGTAGAAAGATAAAACATATATCTTTAAAGAAATTTGAGAGTTCGTTTCAAATTTCGTTTTCTGTAAATAATAGATTTTAGAACAATGCAATATTCAATAGTTCTTGCTGGAAAGTGTTTTCTTATAATTTCAAATGCAGGATGAGAGTATATTTTCATGAAATATCGGAGATAAGGTGCTTTGGTTAGTCAGAAGCAAAATACTCGTTACATTCTTATGCGCAGTTTTGGTTCTCATAATCTTGTCAGAAGACAGATTGCTGTGCAGTATAACACACCATTTCCTAAGAAATTCAAATGTCACTAAGTAAGCAATGCTTAATACCTTTAATCAGTAAATAAACTTTTCAAATATTATCAAATACATTATTTTGTTAAATATTATCTTTAATTAACTAACGGAAGCAAAATTCACGTTACATTTTTGTACCCAATTTCAGTTCGAATAATCATATGAGAAATAAAGTTGTTGTATAGCTTAACGAATAATTTTGAGAAGGATTCAAATCCATCTATATGATTATAGTTAGTAAATTCTTGATACATCAATTATTAGTTTTTGCTAGTAAATCTATTGTCAGATATTATTAAATTTTCTTTTTTTTTTTTATAAGTTATCAAATGTATCTTTTGTCCAATATTATTACATTTTCTTTAGTTGCTAATTATCAAATGTACCATTTTGTCCAATATTATCTTAATTATTGAAAGCATTTTCGTAGCTTTGATAAATTAGCACAAAAGTGATTCCTGTTACTATTCCATTTAATAAGGTGTAATTACATATTGGACGAAAAATATCACGATATATTTATAACTTAATGAAAAAGTAAATAAACACAGAATTAAAAAAATTAAGAAATATTTACACACTTCTATAGTAATATAATTTACAGTTCGTTTATATAAATGTCGATATTAATATGCATTTTAAGTCATATTGTTGTTACAAGTTGCTGCTAGACTAGAAAAAAATGATTTTCCCTTTCTCGCAACAATATCGTTATCTCTACGTATTTCTTATTTCTTCCTGTCGGTAATCACGCAAATACCTCTAGCATCTATATTTATTCCATCTTTATTCATCAACTTTCATATATTGTAAAGTGAATTTAGATAGGCACATGGTACATTCACAATGTGAGGTTCTCAATTCAAATAACGTCATATAGAAGCCCAAACCCTTAGTTGAAAGAGAAAAACCGTGAGAAACTATTGCAAAATGTTAAGTCTCAAACACTGATAGAAATATTTTCATGTAAAAAATTCACACAAATTACAAAGTCAACTGCTAAAAAGTTAATCTTTAATTTAAGGTTTTTCACAGATATGTTGAATCGATATATTTTATTTGAAATAAAATATCTTCACTAGTTTTCCACAATTCCACTTATTCTCGTGCTATGATTCGTTAGAAACAAAAACAAATAACGTCATTTTAGGGATGTCTTAAGCAAACAATACTTCTCGAGCAAGAATTCCGAAATCCAATTTTAGAAAAGAAAAATGAAGAGTGATATATATTATTGCAAAAGAGACCATAGAAAAAAATGTTTTTACTCAACTATAGCCTTGCGCCTGAGAGCTGGGAAGAATCTAAAATAATACTTTATCAACATTTAATATCCATCAGAGGAAAAAAAAAAGATGAAAACAGAGAAAGGGAAATAAGTAAAAATGTGGGGATGTGTTTTATTCCTTCAATCTTTCTGACACATTTAAGTTTCATTTCCACTAGAGGTTATTTCAGAAGAAATATCTCAGATTAAATTAAATAGAATAATATTTTGAAAAGTAGGCTGAGTCATACTGAGAAATGTGTGCTTTGCTGAAACATTTCTTATAAAAAGTATATCAATATTGGAAAATAAATCCTCAATTTTTCAAGAATGAGTTGAAATGTGTTACAAGTAAATGAGAAATACTTTCAAATTGCATGACTTATGAAAGAATTGAAATTTTTGTTCATGCCCATAGATTTATTATAAGAGATATCTCCCAAAAAAGGATATTGTAAAAATGAATGAGACATCTTTTTCCAGATCTTAGTTTCATTCTTTCTATTATACTGAAGATTTCATCTAAATTAAATAGAAACATAAAATCTGAAATCGTTGTTTGGATTAGCTTACAACTTTTGTTAAATGTTAAAAAAATACGTAGAAAGTACAAATGTGTATTTAAATATTATTATTATTATTAAATATTACGGTTTTTATAAGACTTTTTTTAGAAGAAATATTAATATTAATTGCGCACTGTTGTTAACAATTTGCGCTACAATTGAATTTGTTCTTAGAAGTTAATTTTTATTCACGTATTAAATTTTCAAAAAATTAACAAATTCTATTGATGGAACGTCTTTGGATGCATAGATGATTTTTAAAATTTACTATTAGTTTGACATAATCTAAAATAATCTTATATTTAGAATAGGGGTGAAGTTACAGTAAGGCACAAAAAACTCAGTATCAAAAATATCCGAATTAAGAATAAGAAATTAATGGAAATGGGAATGAAGTAATTTACTTTGTAGAATCATAATCCATTAACTCCTCCCTTTTTTTTTCTAAGATGTCCATAAGTTCAATGCCTTTCGCATCACATAAAAACGTCACCATAATTTTTTGAACTCACTTCCTTAACAGATTCCCAACAGAATTGACTTCCTTCCTTAACAGAATTGACTTCCTTAAAACAGATTCCCAGGAAGCAACCTGTTGTCTAGATTGCTGCTTGGTTTCCGGCTTATAACCATTGGTATTTAATAGATTTCGAGAAGACGGTATCCTGGAACTATTCTTTCTCGGCATGAGTGACATAAAAATAGAACGAGAGTATAATGAACAACTTAAGTCTCATTCGGGTTGATAACGGATAGCAAAACTGCGATAATAGCTCTACGAGGCCAGGCAAATTATGATTTAGAAAAAAATGGCTTGTAAATCAAAACTGGTATACGAATGTGTGTCATATATGTTTTTGGCACCGTTTAATTGCATTTTAACACCAATTTGCCCTACTATCCCCACATTTAGTAAAACATAATTACTTTTTTAACACCTTCAGATGTAAATGGATTTTCCAATAACTATAGCTACTGGTGTTTTCCAATCAATGAGAAAGAATGCAGAATGATCTCTATAGGGGGAAAGGGGAGCAGGAATATGATATAAGCTAGGTTACCCAATACCAATTATTTGTGAGCTATTGGAGGGAGTGTATACCAAATATTTGTGATATTACCCAATACCAATTATTTGTGAGCTATTGGAGGAATATCACCTAAAGTGAAAATGTATTTTGTCCTTGCGTCGATAACAGAAATACCTAGAAACATTGTGCAGAATTATGGCATTAAATTTTGCGCTTATCCGAAAAAATCTACTCCTGTAACTTTCGCGATGAATCGTCAGATTTATGAAGATGATTTAATGTCCAGAACGTAAGGTTTTTAATTACATAAAAAACCAAAAGATGGTAGAGCGTCAAGTTGGATACAAAAAATGTGATCCATAAGGAAGGATCACATCTTTTGCATCGAACTTGAAACTCTTGTAGGACAAAGAGTGAACAGTAAATATTATGTAGAGGCACTTGAGCACTTCAGGAATAAATGGAAAAATCGCTGACATCCTAATACTACTTCACGACAATGTACTTGGTCAATCTTTGCAATTATAAGAGAAGTATTGACCAAATGCAATTTCGTAAAGTTGTTCAGGCCACCTCACATTCCACATGTGGTTCACTTCGGCTTCGTTTTGATTGATACGGTTCAAAATGCGGAAATCCTTTTCATTTTTGTCGGAAATCCATTTGGAAAGACTGTTGCGATTAAATGACATCAAAAGGGGTTCTTGAACAGTCTTACTTTTGTTGTCATCTAGGATTTGTTTGAAAATCTATAAAAAACAATACAAGCTGTGTTATTTATGAAGGAGGGATATCATTTTAAAATCATTAACGCGCTGTATATCTTCAATAAGCTACATTTGTGTGACTTTGTTCATATATTTATTGAGCCTACTATGTATATATATTCCCATAATTAACAATTACTTGGTAATCTAAGGTTTTTAATACCTTATTTATGAGTCTTCAGTTATTTGGTCTGACGAGCGGTAGTTTGGCGTCTAATTCCACAATAATTATCAGATATGTAAAAAGGAATTATTCCAGGTTGAGTTAAACATGATTTTTAAGCCATTAAGATGTTGCATTCAATTGAATAATTGCTTATCAACGTCTCACTTAGACGCAACATGAGAACTATCGGTGACGGGCATCTCATATTAGAAACAGGGTCAAGTGACGATGTCGACATCTGAGTTGTACATCACTCTTATGTTCGGCACACCATCCCAAAGAGAGAACTTTAAGCCCCATCATATGTAACGTGTTTCATCCCCACTACATGACAGATCTTTTGCGGCATGAGAACTCGAAAGCTCGAATTAACTGAATCACGTTGTTTCGGTGAGAAAGTTTAGGGAAGGACATTTCTATATATATCTCGTATAACCTTCTCATTAATTAAAATTTTTCTTCAAACTGTCCGATATAGTCAATAAATAACGATTTAAATGATAATGCACTAAATTATAGTATTTAGAAAAATTGAGATATAATGTATATGTATTACTTCTGGTATGATGAAAACGATTCGCAAGCATTCTCTCTCTAAATAACGTTACGATTCCGACAAAGAATATGAAACTAATAATAATTGAGAATTTATTTCTCTGCTCACGAAGGATCACTCTTCTGCGAACCTGTGGATCATGGTAATACTCAATGGCTTAGTTAAAATTTTCTCATGAAACTTTTTCTTCATCGGTAAACTTTTCTCGTGATGTTAAGCTATAGTACACAACCCAATGCAACACTTAAAAATTTCCAGAAGTTCAAGTGGGAAGCCCCCTCTCTATTATCCAGATCTATTTTCTTTTGAGTTCAACAGCTTCGGAGAGTTCGAAAAAATCTATTCCGGATACAAGGTTTTAAGTCAACGTTGAAGTCAAAGAGTACGTCCGTCATTGTTTACACAGCATCTAAAATGAACTAAAAATGGTGAAATTAACGTCACTACATATCTAATATACTTAATAAACTTCATAATAAAAGATAGTTCTGTGACTAATACGCAGGATTATATTAGCCAAGGAGTTTTGCTAACCACAATTTTCAGAATTCTACCATCTTACTGGCTGACAATAAAGCTGTGACCAAGTGCAGATTTTTGATCCTTTTTCTGAAGGATCTCGTAACTTTAATTGCACCAGATCAATAACATTCATAATAACAACACTTAAGCCAAATCACTAAAAGAGCATGAAAATTCCCCGAGACAAACGATTTAGATCAACTATAGAAACTAGCATTGAAACCTGAGCCTATTTACAATTATTCAACTATTTTAAATTTATTACATAGCCCTCTCATTTATTTATCTGCAAATTAATTTCCCTACAGATCTAATACAGCTGTAGTGAATCAGAATTTCGGATCTATCTTAAGTATACTCTACATTTTCCATCGACATGGCAACAACAGTAATAGATAAAGAGCTTTTACGAGCATGATATTCAGTGACTTGTTTCACAATAAGATAAATCACTAAAACGTTTCAGATCTTTGAGGTTCGTAAAAGAATTTTATGACACACATCTTCATTTCATAATTTTTTACTGAGCCTTACATTATATCTTAAGAAAATATAAAATTATTTATTGATTTATAGCATTAAAGAAAAGAACCAAGTTAAGACTAGGTTGGAGTTGAAGCTGGATTCGAGTACTTATAAAAACCATAATATTTTGGCATATTTTCAAAAAATATTACCCCTTATTTTCAGATTTCTGTCATGTGTACAGTGAAATTTAATTATATCTTTATATTTCCGCTTTCCATCATAATTATAACGAGAAAAATATTCGTGCCACCACAGAAAAATTCTCTTATTAATATGCAGCTCAATCTACTTTAGGATAGAATCATGTCTTAATATATTCAGCGTTTGAAATACGGATGCAAATGAATATAAGTGATAATTGAAAACTTATTTTACGTATATATAAAAAAGTAGACGTGAAATGCTAAAGGGAAAAAATGCTTAATGAATTTAAATGCTTCATTGCTTTCATCCTAATGAAATCAGATCCTCGGAGATTTTGATCACGAACGAAAAAAAAACGAGTTTCTTTTAATGAGAAAAATATAAGCAGTTTATGATTAAAACGAGGATATTTACTTAATTATATATTTCTGATGAAAAGAAAGGACAATACCTGACTCGTTTTGAAATCCTAAATAATATTTATCAATTCTCAGAGTAGAATAATGATCTCCTCAGAAAGTAGAAATGTAAGTTTTAATTATGTACATATATTTCTCAAGTGGAGAATGCAGTGACAGTGAAACACATTATATTTCAAATAATTTTAAAACAAGTTATATTTACTACAAATTACTTGCTGCTTTTTTGAAAGATTTAGTATTTTTAGTATATATTTTGAAATTAATTAATTTATATATATATATATTTGTTGTTTCTCAGAGGAATATCCATACTTATTAAATATGAAATTTTATAAAAACATATGAAAATATATTAGGTCGGGTAACATAAAATGTCGGATTAATTAAAGAAAAAAGAATGATTAGATTTTTAAATCTAAATAAACGTTTTATTTATTAAACTTTTCACTATTCCCTTGAATATACTCCTTGCAACACGTTTTCGACACATTAATTTCTACTTCGAATTTCGGGGTCTTTGGAAGTAAGACAAGGAAACAAGTATTCCGGGTCTTATTGCACAAAGTTCATACAGTAAGGTTTGACTTTCGTCCTGTAAAAAAAGTGGCCATGGTAGCCTAGTGGTCATGGTCGCGGACATGCGGTCGGTGAATTTCTTCGACTCGTGGGTTCGAGCCTTGAGGCCATTAAAGACCTACTGTGTAGTCGGGGAAATGTAAGTTAAATCTATCGAAGCTCAAAGTCCTCCAGTTGGCATGGTGTGGAAATCCGAGGAGGGAGGTACCAGCACAAGTGTTGTCTTCTTCACTTGATTGAGATTCAAAATTACGAGGTCCGTCACATGATAAAAACTATATTTCCCATTACCCGACTTAAAACTTATTAAATGTATGTTTATTGAACTATAAACTTATGAACAAGATTACTATTAAGTTAGTGATTCCAAGAATTTCAATGTATATTATATACATAACGTTGTATTATTTCGGACAAAGCATAAAATTTTTACATTCATGAATCAAACTATTTGAGAAGTTAATTACATGCAAACCAAGAAATTACAGCACCAGACATATTACATTTATTGAGTTCAACTGTTTATTATCAAGTGAAGCAACTTGACTTCGCTTCGTAGTTTGATTTTCGCTTTAAATGGCATTTCAGAACATAATGCGATTTCAGTATCGAAATCGAGCTTTTGATTTTTCCATTGCAAACTTTCCATTGCTCGAAACAGGCTCAGGCTTCCATTGATGGAAGGCTACTTCTGTAAGCTACTTCAGGACGCACGCCGCTTTCTCTATCACAGCTTCAACGGACTCAAATCTTGGTTAATTTTAATGTAGATATTACCTTAGAAACGAAATAGAAGTTGTGTGTGTGTGTGTGTGAATGACGCGAGATTAGGTGAAACAGGCGGATGGTTTAATACTGGTATCCTGTACTCGGGTAGAAACCCCTAAACGGACAATCTGGAAAGAGCTGGCGCATTGTCTTTGTGGAACAATTTACCGCACGAGTTTTCTGTCATTTCCTACAACCTCAGCAATCGCACGAATACTGAACCGACGGTCAGATCGAACCAGATTACTTATTTTTTCGATATTTTCATCCGAATTTCCGAAGCCTCAGGCGTGAATCATCTTCAACGTCTCCTAAGCCATCTTAGGGCCGCGGTAGCCTAGTGGTCAAGGTCGTGGACTAGCGGCCGGCGGTGTTTTGCTCAGTCGCGGGTTCGATCCTTGGCCGCCAAAGACCCGCCGTGTAGCCGGGGCTGATGCACATTAAATATGTTAGGGGCCCAAAGTCCTCCCGTTGGCGTGGTGTGGATGTTAGGAGAGGGGGGTGCCAGCTCAGGTGTCGTTCTCGTCACTTGACCGTGGTTCAAAATTACGAGGTCCGTCGCCAATAGCCCTCGTGTTGCTTCTAGTGCGACGTTAATAAAAACTAAAACTAAACTAAAACTAAGCCATCTTTAAAACGCTTAACACACTCAAAAATACGTGCACGCAATAAAGATTCATTGCCATACACTTCTTTCAATACATTATAAGTTTATGTAGCAGTTTTTTCCAAGTTTAATGTGAAATTTCACAACAATTGTAGGACGCTATCGTTTTTCCGGCGAAAATAACTCTAATGCGAATAATGGCTACGGGTTTACGGATTTGTTTACAGAAACAAGAGGCACTGCATTCGACAGAGAAGGTTTCCCACTAAACAGCTGTCGGTTGTTGGTGTTTGACTCATGCGTACTTCTTTTCTAGGAAAATCAGTAACGTTATTTAATAGCTATACCTAGTATTCCCTGTCATGAAGATTTTTGAGAAATATAAACGTATTTTAGGACTTGTTTCATGAAGCATGTTTCAAGTATTTCAGTTCCATTTTAAGCTCGAGTGTTTCTCCCGTTCAGGCAATACTCAAAGAAATATTAACTGATTTCAGAGTTTCTTTCTTATGAGTTAATTGCCATTAATTTAATTTCCATTTAGGCTCAGAAAGAAGCATTAGTTTTCCACCGTGCTCATAGAACTTAAGGTAATTGAAACATATTCGACAAAGAAACATGAACATATTTTAATCCAAGTTTCAATAATCATCACTTTTCTTAAAATTGAAAGCATTTGAAATATTTTAACATTAAAATGTCTATATACTCATGCATCTGTAATGCAAAGCAAAGTACATCTATATACATAAATAATTAATTTAGAAATTATTGAATAATAATTGCGCATTATCACTTGTAAGTCGTATAACCATTGTGTGAGTACAACTTTCACATAAAATCAATTGCATTTAAAACTTTAAAACTTTGTTGATCACCTATAAAAATAACATGCCAAAATAGAATTTAAAATTTTAATTTTATAAAATAAGAATATTATCTTTAATTTTCTGATTAAAATTTTTCGAAAATCTCACATAAATATTTTACAATGTCTAAATAGCTTAATTTATAATATGGAAAGAGCCTAATTTATAATATGGAAACTTACATCAATATATATATGGATAAAGTAGATTTTGGGGAAAATGTACCCGAATCAATACAAATCGTATTTTGAGAAAAACGCAAATATATGTATTTCTCTCTATGGCTTGAGACGTTCGCTTACCAATTTAAAATTCAGTTTTCTTGCTTTTCATTCATCTAATTACCGTGAATAATATATCTATGAAAAATCATAGAAACATCCTCTATTTTTTAACAACAAAATCCTAAATTATAAAATAGGATACATTTTAGTGTCTATGTTACCTTAAAGAAATATTAACATATTTTCACTGTTCCTCTTATGGGAGTATTTACTTTAAATCTCGTATCCCTTTTAACTCAGATAGAAGCAGGAGTATGTGAGAGCCGCATTACTTTAGAAATATTCACTTCCACTTCTTTTTTCATTAGGCAAGTGTCAAATGCATGGCAGACAGGCCTCTTTACAAACAATTCCTCTCATTAAAAGGGATCTAAAACTCAAGTGCGTGTCGAAATTAATTGGAGGGACCAAGGATCGCAAAATAATTGCCCTTTATGATTTCGTCTCGGTCCTTAGAAAGGTTTCGACCTTAATTACGCTTTCTAAACGCTGATACTCGAATTTCATTTGACACCTCTTCTGTGGAATTACTCTCGGAGAGATGGCAACGAGAGATTTATTGTAAATCGCTTGCCTTTGTCCTACGGACAAATGAAGTGGAATGAAAGGGCGGATTTTCAGATAGCTCTTAAGCAATGAATCTCGAATTCTCTCTCATACTGTCCGTAGATGAAAATGTTGTTAACATATAATATTGTGTGTCCTAAGGAATTCTTTTTAATAATATATATTTTATTTACTAACGTAAAATTTCATATCATAAAAGAGTAATTAAGTATTATAATATTGAGAAAAGGTTTTTTTTAGTTGTATTCAGAAAATAATATATTTCGATTATTTTAGAGATTTTTGATATTTAGATATTTAGAGATTATTTTAGATTATTTTAGATATTTAAAGATTATTTTAGATTATTTTAGATATTAAAAGATTATTTTAGATTACTTTAGATTATTTTAGATATTAAAAGATTATTTTAGATTATTTTAGATATTTAGAGATTATTTTAGATTATTTTAGATATTTAGAGATTATTTTAGATTATTTTAGATATTTAGAGATTTTTCTTTTGGTAGAAAACTATGATAATACTCAATTTTGTAACAAATGTTGATAATATTAATTTCTAACATGTTAATTCTCCCATCTACTCTCCATTTTGATTTCGTGGACGCAATGTTAATCCTTTGAAATTTTGACTTTAATTTTCCCATCTTTTTCTATTTGATCTATTTGGATGTAATTAAGTGCATCTTAAAGAGAAAAAAATATATGAATGCTTTTGTGGAATTACTTATTTCCTCCTATATTTCAGAATATTTTTATCTCTATTTTAATAATTCGTTTGCCAAATTCCCAGTCTTTAAAAAATATTTTTAAACAAATTTAAAAATTGGAGGAAAAAAATACTTCCACTGATGCATTCATTATTTTTTGCTCTTTCAGATGCACTTTATTGCATTCAAATAGATCAAATTATAAAAATGTGAGAATTAAAGGCAGAATTCCATAGGATTAACATTGCGTCCACGAAATCAAAATGGAGGGTAGGCCCTTAACATTTGAAGCGCCATATCTTCATAACTTAGCTCTTGCGTCGTACTGAATCTAATATATGAATCAAAAACCACTAACCTCCACTTGAAGACAGGCAAGAACAAACTAAACTACTTTATTAATAATCACTGATGGATAGATAAGATCGCTCTTTTTTTCTCTCTCTCTCGAAACTCACTTAACGTATCAATTATGAATTAGGATCAACTAAAAATTTTTAGATTACCTTTATTCCACTAATTCAATCCTTTCCTACAAACAACCGTTTTTTTTTTTATCTTGATACGTTAACTGAATTTCACTTTAATCCACAAAACTAATTTAGGTGCTTCTGTCCAAATTATAAATCTCTATCAGCAAATCGTTATCACTTCACTTCACTTCTTATCTCTATCTAACTTACTTAATTACGTTTCATTTTGGTTGGGAAGAAATGGTAATTTTATGCAAGTCAAATTATTATACAGTCTATGAGGCTAGTGAAGAGAAAATAACGAATAACTCAACGTCACACAGTATGTTATACAAGTACGTGTTTTGATTGATAAGAAATGCTTTCATGACTTTAACATTTTCGCTTGCTATCCTATTCTCCCCCAAATTCTTTTTGCAACTGAAGGTACTTGTAACTTCCACGTCTTACAGTCCCTCCCCCTGGTGCTGTCGTTTTTCCGTGAAATGAAGAAAAAGACGACCCACATGGAGGTGAGTTTGATGTAGCTAAGCGTCATTGTGCCTGCCCTTGCATTTTCACCTCTTTCCAAAGATGTAAGGGTCCCGTTTGGTCACTGGGACCTTATATGCTTCAAACTTTACAACTTTTTATTTTATTGGAAAAAATAATTGGTACTTCAGTGATTCCATAGATATGTTAATTATGAGAATTTGATAAATAAAAAGAAAGAAAATTGAATTTTAATACTGTAAACAAATGTGCAACACCATAGAGAAAAATGTCTGTATTAGGGTTTTTCTTAAAATCCGTATTATTAGTATTCTAGTACATTTTCTTTAAAATCTATTTCAGTGATAGTGTTGATATTTTTTACATTTTGAAAGGAAGCTATTTCCTAAAGATGGGATGTAATATTTTTCAAATCAACTTTCATAAATTTTAATTACTGTTCAATATTTGCATGAAAATTAAGAGAAATTGGAATAAAAATTTTAAAATTTTACTTAATTCACATTTTGAAGTTATACATTCTATCATTTATATTTACTCAGAAATTTTTAAAATTATAAATATAATAAATTTCGTTCACGATGGATCTAAAGGTATGTACGCGAATTTCTAGCGTAAACACAGCTTTTGATTCTTAATAACTCTTATGTAATTTTTATGTATGTGGAAGTAATTTTTTTCCCGATAAGCACATATATACTCGCACATATGTCATAATGCAAAAAATACAACTACCACTGCTTTTAATTTAGAAAAAAAGTGAAAATTAAATATGTTTTGCGTTAACTATGTTCTTTTTTTCCTTTTTTAAACATATCAGTTATCTTGAGGGATATCACTTTCATTTTGACGACGAGATGAAAATGGTCTTCGGAGTCTGGTGTCAACAACGTGCACTGGAATACTTCTCCGACAAGTTCGCCCGACTAATCACACTTTGGAGCAATTATTTGGAAAGACATGGAAACAATGTAGAAATGTGAATTGTGTATTCCATACAAGATACATGCAGCTTTCAGGTCCATCACGGATGTCCATCCAACCAATTTTAACACAAACGATTAATTACGTTGATTCACTCCAATATACAAACACTGCTAGATTTTCGTTATCCTCTGTCTCCCTTCTCATTCCTTTCAATTCTATTTCGCATATAAATCACTATCACAATTTCCCTTCTTATCACTACACTTCTTATATAGATCTTTTTTACTTAATCACGTTTTATTTTGTTGACACTGAGTTCTATTCTTATGCGATTCAAATAACAAAAGTCTCCAAGGTTAGAGGAAGGAAAACAGCGAATAGTGAAATGGCACAAGGGGAAACTCAAGCTGCAAGGTTGGAATGTAATAACAACTTGCAGCCTCAACCCCATCTTGACGGGGATCGTCATATTCTTCATTTCTCAGTACACCAAAGGCACCTGAAAAAAAATGCACTACATAGAGGACACGTGTAACTCTTCAAGGTACCGAATGAAAAGTTAAGGTGTGGTGATATTAATTATCATTCAAACTTAGTATAACCTTCAAGAAATATGCATAGGAATTTGCTGGTATGTAATTGTACTTATTTTCACTGTTGTAATTTGAAGAAAAGTAAATGATTGAAAGTCTTTTTTTAATACTTAATTGTAATCTGAAGGCATGGCAAGCATTTTGTAAAAAAAATAAATTTCATTTTATTACTATACTGTTTTATAGTTTTTGATATTTTATATCATGTAGACAAGTACTTTTTTAAAAACTAAATTGACAGAATGAATAACCTTGTCTTATTTAGTATAGGTAACTGAATTAGAAGTACAACTTAATACTTTTTCAGGATTTTCTGTGAATTTTTATTTCATAAAATGACTTTAAATAATTCTTATTATAAGTTTTGAAGAATCTGGCTGCAAAATATAGTATTACTTTTTGTTCACCCCTATTTGTATTTGCATAAATATTTCAAATATTTCATTTTTCAACTAATTCAGAAATTATTTAAACAGTTTGTTGTTTACTATTCTTCCAATAAAAAAATATTTCTTTTCTGTTGTTGTCATTAAGTTTCCTATCCGTCATTTTTAAATTCTAACGAGAAATTGGATAATTAAAGCCGAAGACTTTTTTTCTGAGAGAGTTGTGAAAAATTAGATCTACAAATATTTAACAAGGAAATTACGTTGATGAAAATTCTGTAAAATATTCGCACCAATTTAAAATAATTTAGTAAGTGATTTGTTTAATTGCATAAGTGGGTGATAAAGAATATTATTTACATAATATTCTAAATGCTTTTCTAAATATTACATTAATAACCATTTTAATATGCTGATGACATTTTTTTGTATAGAATTCATCATAGCGGTAGTTAAAGATTATCGCATTGAGCCTGCGGAAGGTGGTATTTCAGTCGAGCAGCGATTGAGTCCTGATTCCATGAACACCCTTTGTTTAGATCGATTGGCGCCCCTTAAATCTACTGGTTTCAAAACTTCACATGGGCTGGCGAGTTTTATTAATAAGAGATTGTTTATTAACATCACGCCTAATAAAAGAACACTAGCGCTACGAAGCTCACTATTTTTAGCCTTAGTCAAGTTACGAGGCCTACATATGAGTTGCAACCTCCTACTCCAATCTTCCGCACCACATCAACCGGAGAATTCGGAACTTCAACAGATTTAACGTGCATCATCTTCGTTATACAGCGGATCTTTAGTGGCATCATGACACGAATCCACGATTCCTGGCAACAACGAGGCTGCATATTTTTTGTCATGACCATATTGCGCTGAGAAAAAAAAAGTTAACTTAATATTAGACTAAGTCCTGACTCAGACCTACCTTTAAGCCCAGTTACACTACACTAAGAAAGAGTAAAAATGCAACACCAAGAAGGAGTGATTATGCATATTTCAGGGTAGACGCACATCACCGAGTTATGTGAATGATGTTAGATGCGCAACTTTCTAGCGCACGTTGAAAAAGATGTAATTGAAGGAACCTGCAGTACGATAAATTTTTGCCCCGTTTTTTCTGCTATCGAAATAATCGTACAAAACTTGTTTTTGTCTCCGAGGACGTGCGTTATAGCAAAAAATACCAGACCGTCTTCAACGGAGGCAGTTCCAGCAGACAGACGATTCTTGGAGGGGCATTATGATCGGACTCAGAAGGGTAGATTGGTCCATACGGCAAATCAAATCTCAGCTGACAAGCATCTGGACGTGTTCACAGTGCACCTGCTGTGATAAAGATGGGTGGAATAAGGATATGTGGCAAGTTTGAGGATTGCCAATGCAATCAGAGTGACGTCAGCTCGCGTGGATCGACGCTTCTCCCAACTATTGATGGTGGTCTAGGAAGCCTCTTTTACCTCCATTCTGCAGCACATTCATGACACACTGGATATTCCTATATAGAATAGAACCATTTCTTGTTGATTGGTTGCTAGTGACTACACTAATGGCGTCCGTTAAGAAGACAGCCATTGACCCCACAGCATAGACGTCAATGTCTGCAATAGTGCCGAAATCACGGAATGTCACTGCACCGTGCTCTCAGATGAGTCACTCTTCTATTTCTCCAATGACAGTCGCCACGTACGAGTGTGGCACCAACGTGGAGACAGTTATAATCCGGCAGCAATTGTGGAACGCCCCACCTCTCGGTAACGTGGTATCAGGGTTTTGGGGTGCGATTGCATAAGATTTCTGGCCCCCTGTAGTTCCTATTCATGGTATTGTGATGTACCAACGGTACGAAAATGATATGGTGTGGCTCCGCTACCTACAGGGGGTGCCCACTGGCAATATCACGCTCCCAATCGCACACTGCTGTTCTCAGTCATTAGTACTCTGCAAAGTGTATATATGCTTCCCTGGCCACCGTTTTATCCTGATCTCTCCCCAATTGAACACATCTATGATGTGATTGGAAGACATTTGGAGACATTACCACTACCACATTCAGAAGACGAACTGTGGCAAATGGTTGACAAGGAAAGGAGAGCCATTCCTTCGGACGCCTTCCGTACTCTCACTGAAAATGTACTTAGACGTATTGCTTGATTATAGCCGTCTACGGTGGTCCTATTACCTACTGAACCGACGCTGCTCTCCTTCTGTATTATGCATATCATTTCAAAATAAAGACCACTATTTGTTCCTTGCTGTTCATCACTTTCTGGCATTCCTGCTTGGTGTTTCATTTTTACTGTCACATAGTGTGCATAAGTATACACATCTGATTATATTTTGCAGTTGACGAGTGAGGGTTTTGCTTTCATCATTATGATCATCTTGAACTTTCCTCAAAGAAGAATAAAAATAACTAAGAATTTGTCTTTGTGCTTATTTCAACTGTTTAATTAATGATCGAAATTTATTAACTTGAGATTATTCGATTTAGAAACGAAACGGGAGACAAACAGGGCGCTTAAAAATAATATCTGAGCTTTAAAAAGCTACAATTACAAAAATAAAGAAGATATGATGTATTTGACAAATTAAATTAAAAATAACCCTTCAAAATTTCTAAGAATATAAATGTTCAGTGTGACTACACCATTAGAACACGAATAATTTCCAGTCAATAAGAGAACTCATTTGATACTTTTTTTTAGCATGTTCGGTATAACAGTATTCATGATCTCAATTATTGGCATATTTTTAATCTCCCAATGTTCACCTGGTATAGGTGGAAAAACACTTCATGTTTCCCAAAGGAAAAAAAAAAAATAACAGCGAGTTGAATGAAGGCTCCTTGGGAGCTACTGATTAAGAACAATGTCGTCATCAATCCATCGTCACGACAATTTTTCATTTAAGTATTCACGAACTGATAGTTGTGAACGTAGTGATACTCCGTCCTGATGGACAATGAAGTATCCAATTTCTTCTAACATCAAAAAAAAAAAAAAAAAAAACCCGCAAATATGTAATTTAATACCAGTAAAAATGGACTCGGGAAAATATAAAATGGGACAAAATTTTATCTTAAGATATTGCGCGAAGACATAAATTTTTAACTCATCAAGTTCCATATTAGCGATTTCTTGATAATTAAGGTTTCTCCATAAGTGAGTATACAGTCGGTTGACTTTGCTGTTGGTATGAAACTTTGCTTCATCAGGATAGACAAACTTAGATACATAAGAATCATTTTTATCAGATTCATCAACAAACTTTCAAACATTAATTCTCTGTTTTAACTATTAAAGTGCTTCTACCAGCAGTAACTTGTACGATTTGAAAGTTAAAAAGAATTAATGAATTATTCTTGCTTGTTAAAGCTAGATTATGTAAAGGGAAAGTCAATAAATTTCGTACAGAGTTATAGTAACCTGATACACAAAAATATTTTCTTTTTATAGTATTTTAAATTAGGCAATGCAATGTGTTGCCGATGTGTACAATTTAAAAGTGAATGATCATTCAAAATGAAACAAAAATAATTAGATTTTTATTGCCTAATATATGGAGAATAGCTTATTGATATATATATATATATATATATATATATTTGCATCAACGATAGTTACTTATGTTTTAAATTATGCTTCATTTAACAGTTTATTGTCAACTCTAATTTTGATATTTGAAGATAATATTGAGGTTAGTTTTAATTATATATTGTTTGCTTTAATATTTCATCATTTGCTTTAATTCTTTTTTCTATAAAAAATTGGTATCTATTTTGCTTCTCTAGAAGTTTGTGTTATTAGAATTTAGGATATAAGAGTGATGGGGTACGCAATACAGCGAGATTTGAGGAACTCAATATAAATAATCAATTTATTTTAGTAATTTTAAGTTAATAATTCAAGGCAGTATTAGTTTTAGTAGTAATAACGTTGAAATATTTTATACATTTACAGATAGTTTTTAAAATTCAACATTTAAATAGTCTTAATTCATTTAAGTAATATATTTTTTAAATTAGCCTACGAGCCAATTTTGACAATCGTACATCCATTAACTTATAATCAAAGGAAACAAAATATTTTTAAGAAGTTACTGAATAAGTTGCTCAAAATGATCTCCTGTTTTACATAATTGGATCATAAATCCCAGAAAACAATAATAATTCCGTATTCTGAGGAACTCGATAGCTTAGTATAACTTCGAATGCGAACATTTCCCAGGGAGGCTGTTAAGCGCATTTCATGGAATAAACTTCGTAATACTCGTATAACGAATCTAAAATAATATCTAAATAAATCATATAAGTTTGAATTCGGAAGGCTCGGATTCGAGCTTATCGATAAATACGTAGTCATGTCTGTCGGTGGACTTAAACATTTACTAATGCCGTAGTGAATACAGCTGGTTAAATTCCGATTAAAATTACATACAATATTCGTGAGATATAACTGTACTTTACAGACAAATCTATAATTCCAGATCAGATAGGAACAAAGTGGCCTTATTTCTTACAGATTGAAGTGATATGCATATATATATATATATATATATATATATCTGTGTGTGTGTGTGTGTATGTATGTATTGAAAATAATAATTTAATAATATAAAAATATAAGTAATTCAGAATAGTTATCTAAAATTAGTAAAGAAGCAAATACTAAGATAATAGAAAAATATTAAAAGCCAAAAAGAAAGATTACAAATAAT
>BMAW01042091.1:443839-468744 GCA_019974015.1 Nephila pilipes | reverse complement strand
TATATATATATATATATATATATATATATATATATATTTGCATCAACGATAGTTACTTATGTTTTAAATTATGAATAATTTAACAGTTTATTGTCAACTCTAATTTTGATATTTGAAGATAATATTGAGGTTAGTTTTAATTATATATTGTTTGCTTTAATATTTCATCATTTGCTTTAATTCTTTTTTCTATAAAAAATTGGTATCTATTTTGCTTCTCTAGAAGTTTGTGTTATTAGAATTTAGGATATAAGAGTGATGGGGTACGCAATACAGCGAGATTTGAGGAACTCAATATAAATAATCAATTTATTTTAGTAATTTTAAGTTAATAATTCAAGGCAGTATTAGTTTTAGTAGTAATAACGTTGAAATATTTTATACATTTACAGATAGTTTTTAAAATTCAACATTTAAATAGTCTTAATTCTTTTAAGTAATATATTTTTTAAATTAGCCTACGAGCCAATTTTGACAATCGTACATCCATTAACTTATAATCAAAGGAAACAAAATATTTTTAAGAAGTTACTGAATAAGTTGCTCAAAATGATCTCCTGTTTTACATAATTGGATCACAAATCCCAGAAAACAATAATAATTCCGTATTCTGAGGAACTCGATAGCTTAGTATAACTTCGAATGCGAACATTTCCCAGGGAGGCTGTTAAGCGCATTTCATGGAATAAACTTCGTAATACTCGTATAACGAATCTAAAATAATATCTAAAATAAATCATATAAGTTTGAATTCCGAAGGCTCGGATTCGAGCTTATCGATAAATACGTAGTCATGTCTGTCGGTGGACTTAAACATTCACTAATGCCGTAGTGAATACAGCTGGTTAAATTCCGATTAAAATTACATACAATATTCGTGAGATATAACTGTACTTTACAGACAAATCTATAATTCCAGATCAGATAGGAACAAAGTGGCCTTATTTCTTACAGATTGAAGTGAATATGCATATATATATATATATATATATATATATCTGTGTGTGTGTGTGTGTATGTATGTATTGAAAATAATAATTTAATAATATAAAAATATAAGTAATTCAGAATAGTTATCTAAAATTAGTAAAGAAGCAAATACTGAGATAATAGAAAAATATTAAAAGCCAAAAAGAAAGATTACAAATAATTTTAGATAATAGAAAAAGTAAAAAGAAAACTAAAACTATTATTTTATTTGCCAAATGCCCAAAACAATAGAAAAAGAAAGAAAATTACACTCAATAAAACTTTTATGAAATAGATCGATATACCAGGAAGAATACTAAACTTATATATATATATATATATATATATATATATATATATATATATATATATATATATATTGACAGATTTGCAGGTTAAATAAAGTGTTACAGGCTCCAAACAATTCTTTCAGAAAAATGTTACAAACTAATAGGGAAATACCATTAATTATAAAGAAAGAATACCAGATACATTGATTCTATGAGTAAATATCGAAAATAGAAAAAGAACATTGTAAACAATAAATCAAAAGATTAAAAAAGCAATTCCGATTACAATATTACTATTAGTAATGCTTTTAATTAAAAGACGAAAATGAGCAGATTTTTTTAAAAATCACAACAATATTTAAGATATGCAAAATAATTTAAAATGCAATTGGAAATCTTAGGAAGAGTTGATTAATATGGAATACAAACACGTTACTGCAGGAGACTTGCGCATTGTAAATTATAGAGCTTGCAAAGATATTCGAATAAGGATACTGAATATAGACTTTATTTTCTAATAATTATGTATTTATTAAGAAAATTATTAATAGCTATATCGGAAATTTTACCAATATTCTTATCAATTACCTATAGTTTCATCTAATAAATACAAAAACTATATCAATCAAGCTTCATGAATGATTTAAAGTTCAAAACTAAAGATTGGCGAAAATTATGATTTAAATACAAATTACAGAACAACAAATAAATTTTATTATATGTTATGTTGATAAAGAATTCCAAATGATTATGCGATTATCTACACATTTTATTATAATGAAGTTACTAATGAACATCTATTAGTAAACAATATTTAGAAAATAAAGTTAGTGAAAATGAAATTAATAATTGACTTAAGGCTCTTTATAAATTATTGGATTGCAAATTTATAACATTAAAATATACACATATGTCTATAACAACAAAATTTCATAAAGAAAGCTTAAATGGGTGAGTGACACGTTCTTGTGGGGAGCTTTTCTCTTCAACTAATATTTTCTTCTATTACATGAAGTTATTTAGTTTTAACATAGAACCTGTACCAGTAAATAAACCGTGACTCATATAAATTAGAATTAAAGTGCAGTTAATAGAAAAAGGAATCAGATAGATCAGATAGCAAGGTTGGAAGTGTTTATACGCGGAGAAGAATTTGAAGGGTAACAAGCATACTGCGAGCATAGCATTAGTATCAGATGGCAAAATGGTCATTGGTTTTCTGTTATTGGACAATATCACAATAAAATGTTTTACAGTGTTAGTCCCGTTATTTAATAGTTAAACCTTGTATAACCACAGGGCTGTTCAAATGGGATAAATCACAACACTCGCACTTACTGCAGTATTGTCCAATGATATTTTTTTCTTTCTTTTTCTTAAGAAGACCATGAGAATGAGCTATCTTTTGCATCCCAAATCATCATCGTCATACCGTTTCTTAAATTCACGATGATTTTCTTCACCTGTTTTGTCGATTCAATGTTTTGGATTCCAGTATAGAATGATGAATCGTGTTTCATAGATAGTGACAATTCAAAGCAAGACAAGAAAAACATGTTAATGAATCAAAAGGATTTGATTTAGATGCAAAGAGCTTCCAAATCAAAACTAACCAGTTAATATGTGTCGCATTAGTTTTTGGATCACTTAATGGATGGTAGCTTACGATGGTAATACCAACTTGTTCTAAAAATGTAATTTATCTTCAAAACCAGATACATTTTAAATCACTCTCATAGTATTTAATGCTTCTAGAACCATTTAAAACATTTCTCAAATAAACTACCTGTTGATATATCTAAACTTTCATCTAAAGCATTTTCCCGAATACACATTTGCCATATTAAAATAAAAAAAAAATCTTATTATTATGACTTGAAAACATTATGATGTATTGACCCGTCGTCAAAAAACAAGTTTTTTCTTGAAATAAATGTTCGGAATCCTCTACCATGGAATAAGTAAGAAGAAGGATGAAAAATATGTATATACTATAAGATCCGTAATTTTTCTTTTTGGGGGGTGGGGGAAGGTTCTTATGACTTTTTTAATCGCAATAATTTAAATGAAAAAACAGCCCGAGGACAATCTTTAACACTTTATCAACATTTGATTTTCAACGTAAAAACTAAAGTACAAAAACTATAAATAGATAAAAGATAAATAAATGCTTCCTAGAATGTATTTTTCTTTTTGCTCTTCAATTTTTTAAGTATTTACTAATGTCTTTTTCTCGGAAATACGGTTCCAATGGTAGTGATTTAAGAATAAAAATCTCAGATTAAATTATGTCCTATTGCGTTCTAAGTATTAAGTATTGCTTTCCCTAGAAATGAATGCTTTATAAAAAACTTCAAAAAAATACTTTATAAAAAACGAATGCTTTTCAGAAAAAGTACATAATTAATGGACATGTCCAACAATTTTTCGAAAGAAAAAAAAGGAGGTATTCTATGAATTAGTAAGAAAAAGTTTTCGTATTGCAAGATTAATAGAAAGGTATAACATATTTCTTGTGAGCGACTTAACTAGTGAGGATAGAAAATTAATGGAATAACCGAATTTGCTCCGTATTTGAACGATTTTTTTAAGAAATTATGACAACACAGGTTACAACTTTTTTTTTTTAAATTAAGTTTCTGGTTACTTTTTCCATATTTTTTTGGAATTTACAGTGTAGAATAATATATACCGTAAAATACCCGAAGTATATTAGCATAATCTTGCAAAATTTGAATAAAAATAAAGCTCTTTATATTAAAATAATATGAATATTGAATATACAAATCAGTACTTTCTCATAATTAGAATATTTTGATCAGTAAGAATACATTTCTTTAAATAATATATTTGTGGATAATATGACAAATTCTGATAAAATAGCTACTTGCAAATTTCTGTATCGGTTTCAAAGTTAACCAAAAGATAATGTAATAGTTTGTAATAATTCGAAAAGGACTGCTGTTTGGAAAAGAAGCTAAGAAGCTGCTGCAGTGAACCTAACGGTATTGGTCGATTGACCTTTATCGAGGATGAAGTCATAATAGTTTATATGGCTTTCCAGGGCAACCATTGTTATTTTGATTTAGTAAATTCACAATCTTTCGTAGAGTAGTTAATATGGGAAAATGTAATGCAATATCGATTCTGTCAGAATTTTAATGCTTTTCAATAATATGTAATGAAATTGATAAAATCCTTTGTGGTTATGTGAATGAATCAAAGGGCTTCAGGAAACGTAAGCCTTAGGGTTAAGCAGCCACTGATGGACTGTATTACCTTCGCTACCGAAAAGGCTCATCTTTAGACTGAGAAAGGAAACAATACTACGGCGTGATGAAGAGAGCTGGTTCTGCAAAGTTTGGGAAGCGGATAACGTTTTAGATATGCGTTAACACAATGTTAAAAATATTAACTTTTTACCGGGTGTAAAAAGTAAAATTTTATATCCTAGGCTGCGAATTTTGAGTAGCCATGGAAAAACAACTGTGTTTTTATAAGGAATTCAAGTGGTGATCTCAAAATTTATAGATCTATTGAATTCGTGCCGACATTTTGGAATATTTAAATTAATATCTTGGCAGTTTAAGTTACTATTATGCTAACTGTATTTTATTAGTTTTACTTTGTAATGCGAAGATCGCCATACTAGGGTAATTCTCTGTCAAAAAGTAATATTGGGATTATTAGGTATTTAGCGATGTTAAATGTGCTAAAGGAAAATTTGAAAAATTTGTACAGAAATATCCTAGAAGTTTAATGATAATCAAATCAAGTTATATTTATAAAAATAATAAATCCATGCCTATTTTTCTCTAACCGTTTTGATGAAGAGAAGTATCTCGAAGTAAAATTCGATTTATGGAGAAAATTAAGAATGGGACCTAATTACATTCATTTTTCCTATTACCTGCACAAAAGATCTTACAAAAATTTTAAACTTGAAAATGAAACTCTAAAATGAAAGCCCATGTTAATTTAAAACTTAAAAAAGCAATACAACTAATGACCACAATTTTTCCCAATTTTTTAAACTTTATAACAGTCATCACAATTTCAATTTTAAATAAGAGTGGTCGTATCAGCCTCATATATCTCATATTTATATTCTTAATAAGTCACATGTTTCAATAGTTTTACACGATGAAATATTTATATAAATCATTAGCTCTAATTAAGGTTGCATTTTAAGACGATTGCATTTAGGACAATTTTAATCATTAAGAGAAGTGAAGTAAATTGATATATCACTTTTCAATTATATTTTGATAGAGGAAGATAATTATATTGAAATTTCGCTCATTGTACAGTTGACTGTTATACACATTATATGAAATAGATATTGTATTAGTATTTTTCGTTTGAAAGGAATTTGATCTGTAAATGAATATAAAACGATATTTATATTGTGATGTCTAATTCAGTACCATTCTAAAATGACTTTATGATATACATTTCTTAACATTAAATTAGTAAATATTTAAGACAATTAATTTTCATGGAATATATTTAAACACAGTTAGTTAATATTTAAACACAATTATTTTAAGAAAAATTAAAAATCTTTGATTTCGTAACTTCGTTCCCCCGATGTTAATTCCTAATCAAAATTAAATCTTACCATAACTTTTTCTTAACCTTTTGATATCAGCCCTATATCCAGAAAAATTAATTCTAGTTAACTCTGTCAGCCACATTGGTACTAGATTTATTAATGAATTAAGAATAAACAAAATTTTTGAGTTCTCGCGGCCAAACAAGTCGCATTTTTTGACTTGTATATACAAGTAAGGGGTTATACCAGTGCTCATCGCGCTAAAGATACAAGGAAATTCCTCTTAGAAAGAAGGATAGATCACATACTGATATTTGCAAGAATGACAACATATCTCCGAACTTTTGACATTGAAATAAATAAGACATTTAGAGACCATTTTCGCACAGAAGTCAATGACTTCATTAAAAACAGGCATAAAAGAAATCTGCATGAAAACAATGTGAACCCTTTGTTGCAACAGGTTGTTATTTAGGTGAGAATTCATGGGATAAAACTCACTGACATATGTGTTTGCCAATGGTCTGCATATTGCATGGACAGGATGAGCTAAGTCGCTAATTGGTTGAAGAATTCTTGGGATAAGACTCACTGATATACGTGTTGCCAATGTTTTACAGACAACATGGACAGGAAGTGCTCTGTTGTTCGATAGGAGAGATTAAGATCAACGGTTCTAAAGGAAAGGGAGTGGCAAATTTTCAGGCAGGAGCTTAGTTACGATGTTCCAAAAGAAGAAGACATAGATGTATTATAATAAATTTTTATGAATAAATATGTATATAAATGTGATACTCGAAAATGAATAATTGTTAATTACTACGCTTGAAAAAAAAAGACATCCTCTGAAAATAAGCCCTATGAAATTGACACATAAACGTCTTTTTCAGGAAAATACCTTTTATATATAATCACTGTATTTTTCCTCTGACAGTGAGGCATTTGATTGAATGCTTGTAATTTTGATCAGTTCATTTTAAACATTTTAAAATTTATATACTATTTTTAACTGACTGGAATGGGTAAAGTCCTCAACTAAATATATTTAATTTTTCTATATATATCATTGTTTTTACTTTATACATTTAATTTTATTAAAGTTTACTTTGTTTTCTGTCTTTAGCATCTATTTTAAATTTGTTTTTATATAAAGATATAATACCTTGAACTTGCGTTTGACGCAATATATCCCAAGAGGATTCAGTATCAGAAATTGTAACCACCAACCAACACATCTCTTTAAGCAAAAATTAATGTAAGACTGAGTCTTATTTTCGGCTAAACTAATATATAGGCAGTTAAATGGTTGCCAAAGAGCTCGTAAGTTTAAATTACAATATAATGAAAAATATTATGCATAGATACCTTAATAGTTTTTGTCGGAATAGTTATTGAAGTTTTGACATGTTTTAATTAAAATGATTATAAAAGACACAAGTTTAATAAACATCATAGCCATTTATTCAATATTAATTTAGGAATACTTAAGCTGTATAAAAAGGCCTTATAATGAAGAGGAAAGAGAGAGAGAATTCAGTCGCTATTTAATATTTATACATCGAAAGAAGTCACCAATAATTTTTAAAAGCACAGGAATTTTCTCACACTGCTTATACGCCTCCAGGTTTTCTAATTTATTACTTTTAAATGAAATATCCCATTTTTTTAAAATAGAAGGGCAACCTTATTTAGCATGCAATAATACCTAACATTTCCCCTTTTTTACAGACAATTATTCCAGCCATTTGAAAACTAAAACAAGATTTTTAGAAGTATTTTCGTTTTCAGATTTCACTGTTTTTCACTGTCACACCTCTCAAATAGAGATAATGTTCAGAATAAATTATATTTAACTAGCAATATCAAGGGGAAGACCTCTTCTGAAAACTAATGAGCTCATACGTCGGTTATGTATCAAAAATTCAAAAAGGTAGCCATTAAGAAGAGTCGTTAAAATAAAATCGTTAAGGATAATGAAGGCGTTAAATCGATTATTCGAAGTATTTAAGTAATGGACTTAATTGCATCAAAGAGGAAATTAATGGACACGTTATTGAAATTAAATTGAGTGCCTTTTTACCATCTCGAAACTTTCTTTGACCAAGGTTTAAACAGGAAAATTCTCTTTAGTACTACACATGTAAAACCATACTCTAAATTTAATCGAGTGTACATTTATTTTAAGCCGGTTGAGATACACATTATTTATATTAATGGATTTTAAAATTAAAACTCATCTTGATATATAATTATTAACAAGCTTGACATAAACTTGATTTATAAATTTTTAAATAATAAATATATCAATCTCCAAAAATTACATAAAGAATAAAGCAAGAATAAACCGCGACTTTTTGTGACGCAAAATGAGCCAGCGCTGTATGTAAAGGACTGGTACCCTTGACAACAATGTACAAATCACATGAAAAAGCTAAATTTGCAAAGTAGTATTAAAATTTCTAAGAGTAAAATAGGTGGTTTTATGAAGCAAAAAAAATATAATCATCATCCAATATATTTATTCATGCAAATAAGACTCTAAATGAAGGTCAGAAGAATGAACGCATTCTTTTGAATGTTTATTGCATGAAGTCTATGGTCCCAAGAGAGCCTCCGCAGAAGCAGAAGAAATTGCAAAACTTTGTAGCAATTATAAACAAAATAATAAACAAAGATTTATTGCTTAAAAAACTAAAAATTATAACATTTACCTTCTATTACTGATGCATGTGACTCAAAGCAAGACATTTTGCAGAGATTTATGAGAACCATTGAGTTGTTAAATGGAAATACATTATTGCACTTGATGAAGCATGGGTTTGTTAAAATTACTACAAGAATAAAAGTCCATTCGTTATAGAAAATATGTAGAAATGGATGTTTTTATCTGGTTCCGAGAATTAAAATAGGATTTATGCTTGTCAAAAGTTTCTTTTACAGCTAGATTTTAAAAATAAGAAGAGTAGAAAACATTGCTGAGTAAATAATTGGGAGCCACTCAATAACTCAGGAACGACTAATAGAATTATTACCATATGCAGTTTTAATCACTTAGATAGTTTCCATAACTAAATGTCTTAATTTAAAACAAAACTTGGTGTTCGTTCATTACTCTATTTTTTTCCGATGGAAATGACGTACATATACACGATTTACACAAAAAAAAAACGTTGCCAAGACGGATTTAGTTGTAACTGAATTGTATTATTTGATATGCGTACCTGAAAGTTGTTGCTACATCCTTTTTTTTTGTTTTCTATTGAAAGCTTCATTTGTATTTTTTTACGAGTGGGTATCCTGGAACTTTTTGAATACACTGTGTAAGCTTCAATCTACTATAATTAGATGGATTTTGGAAAGTATTGAAAAAGGAATGACAAGAAATGTCCCTAAAAATCTTTTAAGGTCCTTCTATAATGTAAAGTAACGATATACTACGAGTTATATACTACGAGTAACTAAGGAAAATAACAGACAATAGCAATTATGACTAAATCATAGAATACACTGAGGTCTCCAAACATATGCAGTATCACTACCAGTGGCTATATAATCAAACTGTAAAATCTCCGATACGTGATCTCCACTCAATTAATCTTTCTTGTAGTACAATCTATATATATATAAGCGAAATACCACTGACTGACTCATCACGAGATCTCAAAGACTATACAACCGATTGACTTGAAATTTAGCACAGTTACACATTTTGCGATGTAGACGCTCACTAAGAACGGATTTTACGGCAGTCTCATCCAAAATGTAATTTTCATCCATTAATCTACTCTTATCCGTCGGTTATGTTATTTTTGGCGACTTTATCGCCAAATATGATATGGCCGACGCCAAACGGAATATATTATTTTATATATATACTGTGTATTATCACCAATTAAGTTTACTTGGTGAGATTTGCGCGAGCGAAATGGAAAAATACCAAGTAGTTTTATATTGAAGCGCTGATGGAGGATGGGCAAGATTTTGGCGAAGGGGTTCTTTATGAGAAATTTCGTACATGTCGAAAATAGGAACCGCACATATTCAGCGATAGAAATAAATGATTTTGGAATAAATTGAGTTTCTGAATTTGGAATAAATTATAGAATGCAGTTTATTATGGAATTCTAAATCTTAGCGGGATTTTGAAAAATACTAAAATTGCGACCTTTACGGATTAGCACACACGCAAGACAATCTTCGTTTACTGGAGGACCTCGCTACATGCATGAACAAACTGAAGAGGCTAAGACATACGTAAGATATATTGGACTTGCCGACTTGCTCGATTTTTTTTAGGATTGAAGTCACTAGCCATCCTGATTGGTCAGAAATCAAAGATATCATGAAGCAAGGACAAAACTCTTATGATAGACACGATGCCATTGTGAGGGTATTTCATTTGAAAGCTAAACACATGATGAATCTTCTGACAAAAGGTTGCATCTTTGGCAATACTAGGTGTAACATGTATACGGTGGATTGAATTTTATCCATATTATATATATATATATATATATATGTGTGTGTGTGTGTGTGTATATATTTGGTGACTTTTTACTAAATTTATTTATTTTTCTTATATATTTGAATGTCGAGGTTAACCATTATTACAGACAATCAATTTCTTAAAATTTTAAATTTAGATTATCATTAAAGTCTTAAAAATTCAAAATTTTCTTGATATCTTACGTATAGGTTCCAAAATACTATATTATCGTCTGTCCAGCGAAGCGGGCGGGTATCGGCTAGTATATTATATCTCCTATTGACTGTTTTACAAAAAAAAAAAAACTCGTATCGTAAATTTAAAAGTCGCTATTTTGAAATATAATATGCGTTTCTCTCTGCGCGGTCAATTTCTGATGATGATAAATTGCGCAAAGAAGTCGACGAAGATCATTACACAACATTATAAAACTATGTAGTCCAATAAAGTGTTACATATTCAAAAATTGTTTGGGGAATCAAACGACTTAATCTGTCTCTAAAAATTAATTGTTAGGTCTCACATTAGCTGAGAGAGGCTAACAAACGTGACCAGCATATGCGTCTAGAAAGTCTCTCCAGAATCAAAGAATATGCCAATTTCTTGATTGTATGATTACATGCGTAAGGCTATGAAAAATCATCGTGTAAGTGTGATCACTAATTGGAAGTTGTATGAGCTGGATTGGGATACGATGATCTATTTACTAAACATTCCAGACATTTTGTCTTCTCATTTCAACTTATTCTCTAAACTACAGTTGCACCATCATGCAGCAATTTTCATTTCCCCATTAAGGAGGTCAGAAAATAGTTTCAATTGCTTTTCGGACTCCGAAACACCAGACATTTCTTTAAAAAAAAGCATAATTGTTAAGCACAAAGAATTGTTGTATATTGCCAATGTCCAGGAATAAATTGTCTGAATAATGGGTGAAGGATATTTAAACCACGTGGTGATTACTATCCACGTCAATTTCAACGTTTTTTAAAATTATTTATTTTTGAAATAAAAATACTAAATAGTAGGAAATATTTTTTATCAGACTATTATTTTACCTTAAAAATAAAACTTATGCTATTATTAAGACATACTAAGCTATATATATATATATATATATATATATGTAGAATGATATTCTCTTATTGTTAATATAAAATTAAATTTCACATATTAACTTTCTTGTATGAAGTTCTTTCTTCTAAAGTTTCGACTATGAACAGAGAACGGATAATTTGCAATGATGTATTTTTCTAACCATTATTTTAATGTTCATCACATTAAAATATAACTCTTTATTACTTAAATCTCAAGGTCAGTAGTTTTTTTAAAAATATTTTTGTTATTGGTTTGTAAATATATACACTCACGTGCTTCGTGTTAAAAATATGGTCTATAGTGTACAATACATTTAATATTTTCATCAGTGATATTACTATTCCAAAGAAAAACGGGATACAATCATATCATTTCGATAAATATTTAAAATAAAATTAAGAATGTCTCACCTAGGAATTTGAGTTTAATCAGTTATGAAGAAAAGAATTTTAATTCAGCGCCTTTTTTTCTGAGAAAACAATTATCTACAGATAATTTTTCAGTTGCTTTGTTTTTAAATAAAATATCAAAATCATGAAAACACATTAATCATATTTTTCTTAAACAATAAAAATAAAATTTTCAAATTTTATGCCTTTCAATCAAGACTGGAAACGCAAGATATGTTTTGAAAACAAAAAAATAATTTGGGTCCATGTTTAAGATTTATGATGATTGATTGAATTTTTATCATAAATAGGATAAATTATCATTTATAATTAAAAGAACAAGTTTTAGAAAATCACTAAGCTCAAAGTACAGACTATTTTCCAGTCATCTATGGAAAAGGCACATAGGTAATAGAAAAATTTTGTGATATGCGTAATTAATGAGGCTAGCGTTAGATAAATGCTTACGTCATTTCTTCAATTTAAAATGTTTTTCGTATATTTCGTGTTTATAAAGTCTCATGTCTAGGATTTATTCTTAATTAAAAAAGCTCTCCTCTCTCTTTTAATTTCTTCATTGAGATTTCCTTCTAGAACAAAGTATTGATTTGGAATTTATTTAACTTCCACAATCGTCTTTATCGAGTTCTGTTCCCTAATGAAGTTTTAATTCATTTACAGATTTAAAAGTATTGATTATAGGTTTGAATTGAAAGGAATTAAAAGTTTTCTATCAGTATAGCTAAATTAATAATTAAAATTAAGCTCATGAATTGAAAAATCTCATTTGTTACGGTATCGGTGATTATCAGTTGTAATATTCACGATACTTTTAGTTTGATTTGCTTACAGTTTATGCATACTTGATCCGTTAATGTATAGAAGTAAATGAAACGTTATGTGCATATTTTTGTCTTGAAATTATTTGCAATTTTTTTTTTTTCAAAAGGAATATCAATTTTTTTAAACTTTTAAAAATTATATTGTATTTTAAGCTGGGAATTATAATCTACAATTTTAAAGATGATTGACAATTTTTAAGACGTCACATACAATCCGTCATAATTTTTGCAAACTAATTTATTTAATAACAAAAATTTTTAAGAAAGTGCATACGTAGAGGTTTTTACTATCATTTTTAAAATAACTTGGTTTCTATTTTTCTCGAAACATCAATACGTTTTTACTCTACTTCCTTTCCTGTTTCAGACAATTTGATAACTGTATGTACTAATATACACTACCCGACATGGGAGATGTAACACAATGAAAGAGTGGGCGCAGTGCGATAAAAATTCAATACACAGAAAGTTAATGCATATGTACATTAACAATTTTCTTTACATAAAAGTTAATTTTATAATAGTGGTGGAATTGCACGGATATCATGAAGAAGTAGGACCTCCTCTTGAAACTATAACAGGCAGAAACCGTATGAGGTATAAATTCAGTTAACTTTCGGGTTGTTTTCTGACGGATGAAAACCCATTCGTTCTCATGCATCCTCCATAGATCGCCTTTCGATTGACGCTGAAGCAAATTAAGCAATCGATGGCTTAATACGTCCCACATATGATCGATTGGTGAAAATTCAAAAAATATTGCAGACCAATTAAGCAACTGGACAAGTTGCAAGTTGCTGACTGCTAATCCCGGTGCGAACGCACATTGTTTTCTGGTAAAAAATGATTATAAAGTAGCACAACTAAGAAGTGGCATCTCATTAACGTATTGAAAGGCCGTATATGTGACTCTGATGTTTATTACGGTAACCTGCTATCGTATCTGATAAAACTCCAAGTCGTTATGGCAGGTTGATGAAAGGTACACTATTTCCACAATTCCTCCAGACTCTCACCGACGAATCCCATCAGAAACACAGAGCCGAAATGCGTTGCTCAACACCATATTATGCCATTCTTTCGTTCAAGTGAATGGCATAATATTATGTTAATGACATTATATAAGTACCGACCCTAGCACAATCTTTCACGTTGGTCGGTTCAATGGCAGTCTTCTTAAGGTATACGAACACGTTGAAATGGTCAATTTTCGAAAAAAATCACATTTTCAGTTTTTTGTTTTCTTGAATAAAGCATTTATTTAGCTTTATAAAACTGTTTTTATTTTGTTTCTACGTCACTTAAAAGCCAAGATATTAAAGAATTAGTAAAGCTCAAAAAACCGGATGTGGGTATTTAAATGACCGGAAGTCAGCATTTAAATGCCCTTTAAAGATGTCAATTAGAATTAAAATACCATATTTATTTTTAATATAAATTTAGAAAACATTTGATGCAATATTTAAAATAATTAAGAATTGTGCTAGTGTCTGACGACGTAGAATTTAAGGAAATCTGGCAATAATTGTTTTATTTACATATAGCTTGATTTGTTGACAACTGTGCTTGTGTAGTTGCATAACAAAACTTATTACTTTTTATTTGAAACAATACTGAATTTTCTTTCTGGTATTAGTATTTATACAGCTATGGGAAATAACAGAAATAAAAGTTATTCTCGTAAAAGACAGTTCAAAGGAAATAGGTACTCTAATAATGTTCCAGTTCCAGAGAATGAAAAAATTAGTAAAGATGTAGATATTTCAACTGCCAGTGAAACAAAATTGATGAATTCTTTCAAACCTTCAGATGTTACTGAAAATGATGAAAAAAATGTTATTTTTAACTTAGGAGTTTTCAGTCATGTAATTTCTTTATTATGTTGTCCTGTATGTTTTAAGAGAAGTATTAATGTAATGCAAGAATCTGTTTTTGGATTAGCCATGAACATGACTTTAAAATGTGAAAACTGTGACTATTCCTTCTCTTTTTGTTCATCTGATAAAATAAACAAATTGCATAATATTAATCTTGCATTTGTTTTTGGTATGAGAGTCATTGGCAAAGGATATTCTGCGGCCAAAAAACTTTGTTCCGCCATCAATATAAATGTTCCTTCAAAGACAGCATTTGGTTTCCTTGAGAAAAAACTTGAAGTTGCTGCTAGCTACGTAGCGTGTAATACAATGAATGAAGCTGCTTTGGAAATTAGAGGTAATGAAAATTATTCTGAATTATCTCAATGTGGTGTGTCGGTTGATGGAACTTGGCAACGCAGAGGATATTCATCCTTGAATGGATGTGTCTCTGTTATTTCAATAGATACAGGGAAGGTATTAGACATTGAATTCATGTCTAAAGTATGTAGACTTTGCGATTCAAAAAATGAAGGATTAAACACCATTCATAACTGTGCAAAGCATACAGGATCATCTGGTGCTATGGAACCTGTTGGCGTATATCGCCTTTTTGAACGTTCGGTTGAAATGAGGAAATTACAATATGTAAGCTTTTTTGGAGATGGTGACTCCAAAGCGTATGATGCTGTGAAAAATATTTATGGCCAGAATACCGTTACAAAATATGAATGTATAGGACATATACAAAAACGTGTTGGAACAAGATTAAGAAAATTGAAATCAACACGAAAAGGGCTTGGAGGACGGGGAAAACTGACAGATGCCTTCATCGATAAGTTGCAAAATTATTATGGCATAGCTATCCGTGACAATGTGAATAATTTAGAAGGTATGCAACGTGCAGTAATTGCAGCATTTTTTCACTGTTGTTCAAATGCAAAACAACCAATGCACGGCCAATGCCCTGTTGGACCGGATAGCTGGTGCAAATATCAACGAGCTGTATCACTCAATAAACAAATCTATAAGGACAAGTCTAAAGGACTTCCACAAAATCTGGTTAACATTATAAAACCAATATATATGAAATTATGCGACAAAAGCCTATTGGAGAAATGCTTACCAGGAAAAACTCAAAATGCAAATGAGTGCTTCAATGGAATTTTGTGGAAATTCATTCCAAAAGACGTCTTTGTTGCATTACCAACACTGCGATTAGGAGGATATATGGCAGTAATTCAATTTAATAAGGGATTTCAAGGATTATTGGATGTATTGAAACATTTCAATGTGCCTATTGGTGCATTTACATTAAAAGGTTTTGCAGAACTAGATGAAGTTCGAGTCACAGAATCTAAACGACATTCCTTTTCAACGGTAAAAGTTGCCAGAAAAAAAAATAGGTTAGCTAAAAAGAAAAAAATGGTTAAAAATGAGCAAAGAGAAGGTGTCAGCTATAAAACTGGTGAATTTTAAGTAAGTGATTGTGTGTATATAGAAAATATATGATAAATTGTACTAAAAATGCATTTTTCTCAAAATCAGTTTTTTCGCATATTTTGAAAATTCCAAAAATGATAACTCAAAATATTACTGATAAATTTCTTTGAAACTTGGTATTATCTTTTCTCATAATGTTGTCTAGGGCTTGGTCTAAAATAATGTTCATAATAAGAATATTTTTAAAATTATGGCCTATTATTCGTATAACAACGTTGTAAAATATGGTAAATTTCTTGTAATAGCTCTTCGACTGGCTCTGAAATTTTTATTTATTTAAATAGCCATAATATTTTAGGCCCAGCCCTAGGTACATGTATAAGGTTTATTTTGATACTAAATTTACATAAATTAGGTGAATACATTTTCATGTAGCATTTTTGAAAATTTTCTAAAATTTCTTCAAAATTCTCTATAAATTTGCTAATTTTGTGAAACTTAAGTAATTTATTGCAAATATCAGTTTAACATACCTTATTTACATTGAAACTGAAGTTAAAAAGGGTATAAATTTTTCTCTAAATAATGTTTTTAAAAAAAAGTACTCCGAACGTGTTCGTGTACCTTAAAGGCAGTTTTGTTTGCAAACTGCTTTCAGCCAATCTCTATGAAACCATTCTCTCAAATACTGAAGCCTCCGAATTTTATTGCACATTCCTCAGAATGTCGTTAGTAGTTGATCGTGGGTCCGTAACCGCATTTCTTCTGATGTTCACCATATTTTCTCGATTCGTGAGTTTTATTATACTTATAAGTTATACTTATAAGTCTTATATAATATTATACCTTGTTTTTCATTACGTTTCACGTTTTAATTCATTCGCTTTCTTCACAATTCGTTTGTATCCACCTGGTCCTAATTCTTTTACAGTGGACACAACTGCAATCGTTTCAGTAGGGATACACATTCAGCTATTTGGCTGCTACGTACAACCAAACAGTTGTACCATGCGTAAAATTACTATTTGATTCTTCATAAAATTGTCCAATTATCAAAAATGCCTTCCTTTTCATCTTGCACTGCAACTACTTGACTAATTTGCATTTCAGATCATCTGCTGTATATTTCTCTGATATTCCGTGTTTATACGGCTGAATCTTCCAAGCTGTTTTGCAGGGTTCGAGTATTCATTACCATATACTATGCGATTAAAATGTCAATCATTGATTTGAATAATAATGAATTCCTTTTTCATATATATATATATATATATATATATATATATATATAATTATAAACAAGTTACAAATCGAACAACATTAAAAATTGATAACAATTATAGCTAAAAATTTATGGTTACAAATGAAGGAACATTTTTAAACATTAAGATCCCTACCAACTATCTCGTCAAAAATACTCTTCTAATTCCCTTTTCTTTAGGAATATATTAATCACTTTAAATAAAAAGTAACAGACAAATATTTTTTAGCTTTATATTTGCGCATATCTCTAAAGCGGATTGCAAATTCATCACGAAATCTGCAGAAGATTTCAATCACATCTCTATCAGCTGCATTCATTGTTGGTTCAAGTTTATTCCCAGAGCTGGCAAAGTATTTATTATTAAGGGCGAATTTAAATACCTTCCGATAATAAGATTTTACGATTTATTTAGATTACTCGACTTCGTTAAGGAAATTGCTTGAATAGATGAAAAGTTATTTCGCTAAATGCGTTTATTAGTCGGATAAACTGGACGTCGCTGGGAAGTAATCATTGACCATCTATAGAGGTAAAGGTTGCTCAAAAAGTAAACGTGTTCAACTACGGATTGCATTATTATGGCAATTTAATATTACTATTGCGTGCGGCCATCTGTTAAATGGGGTTGAAACAAATTTAACGTTGATTCAATATTCAGTTTCGATATCACTACCAATAGCTGTCCAATCAAAATTTGTTTGCTGTCGTGACGAAATGTTGTAGGAATTTTGCGTCGAATTACCTATGATTCTGGATTCATCATTATAAACAAAAAAAATTAATGGTCAATACATTAGGTTCCTTTCGTGAATAATCTGCAAAGAGGATGGTCTCATTGGCCAGAAATATTAAGATGGAGATTCAAATAAAAAGGGCGCCATACTCATGGACTTCTTAGAAAAAGAAAAAAAATGACATTCAGGTAATACTACAGTTAATTACTCCATTTCCTTTCCCATTCTTTACACAGGGCCATTATGAGCCATTACAGCATTAGTTTTGATTTATTGTCATCTTATTTCGATTTGATATGCAAGATGATTCGCTACCAGGGCTAAATTCTTTTAGGAAAGTAAGGGGGTACAAAGACTATTCAGAACTACATTACAATGCGGGTTTGAAAATACTTTCTACACGAGTTAGTATCAAGAGAAAAAAAAAGAAAGGAAGAACAGAAATAAAAAAACATTTAATGTAACTGAAAATATTTTGATGACAAGTTTTATATTGTGAAAAAGTACACATGCTACAGGAGTTGCTCTAGATTTTACCGCAAGCACTCCCACAGGCTTTACATTGGCGGCGTATGGAATCCCAAACCATCTAGAGGATTCTTGGAATGCCTACGATGCACTCCCCACCACCTGATCTTGCAGACATGCGGGAGATTACGTTTTCTTCTGATTCAATAGGAATCTAAAACACTATTGATTTCATGTGACCTACGAGAAGAAGTCCAGGGACTAAATATCCGGTGATCTAGTAAGCCATTCCGCCGAATTATCCCAACCGATTCACTGAAGTGCAAATGTAACTTTTGTTCTTCCCGGATTTCATGAGAAAATGGTATTATCCGCATTATACTGGAATCACATCGAGAAGCGCAACGAATGAGAAACACGTGCTCCTTCAATAAGTTCCAGCAGGGCTTAATGGAGGAAGATCACGGACTCTCTACCACGTAGACAATGGGGAAGAAGGAAAAGTCTAATGAATGCTAATTTCAAGGGTGATCATGGTGCCGTAGAGCTCCCGTGAGCATTCTTTGCCACAGGACGAAGGCATTTCTGAGCTGCAATGCTATGTGATTCCGAATCGTTTCTATGCCCTATCCCACTTATCTTGCCAGTCGCACTGATAGTGAAATACCCTGTATATGCTAAATGAAATAGGTTCAAGACAACTATTACCAGCATTCTGAAACTAAATCATTTTTAAAAAATGTATTTTATAACCTCATTTTTAAGAATTTTGGTGCATTAATTTTAAAATCTGAATAAATCAAAACAAACACTTTAAATGTATGTACACTGGTTCACTGATTAATTTTATATGGTATCTATTTGCGCCTTAAGCCAAATTTGATTGCGGTCACGTAGTCTGTCATCCTCATTTTGCTTCGAGTTCCCACCACCGATGATACTAAGATTCATTTTGATATACCAGAAACCAAACAACAATCAAACTAATGGGTTGTTTCCGATGAAACTATTCCAAAGAATTTTCACAGGCAGATTAAGTTATAGATACTATTTCTTAGGATGCAAAAGACATCATACTCATTGGCTGCATTGAAAAAAGAAAATCGATTAACACTTAATGAGTTATTAATTTCCCCTTTTTATGCTACTACTTTGGTGTGGGATAGAAGTTAGGAGAGAGGTGGTGCCATCTCAAATGTCGTCCTCATCCCTTGAACCAGGTTCAGAATTGCAAGGTACTTCTCCAATAGCTCTCGCCGTCTCCAATAACCCTTCTAGTTCAATGTAAATAAGACCAACCAACCCTTTTCCTACTCTTAACATTGGAACTTCACACCGACCTTGTATAACTAAACTAATGAGATCTCTAAGATATCGAATGAATACAAAACGAATCTCTTTCTAGGAATTAAGGCCTTGTACATGCACGTGGATCTAAACTCTTACACTTGTACTTTTTCATACAGCTTATCTGTTTCCTTTGTAGGATGAAATACTTTCTACAAGCCTTTTCGTCACATTAGGCATTTGCTTGTTCAAACAATTTTAGCTTAATAATGATCTTCCTCATAATTTGAAAAAGGGCATTTATCAAACATTACTCTCAGAATTTTGTATCTTAAAACCTTTACTTTCAATTTTCAAAAAACATGCATTCATTTATGTTATTGCAGAATAAAGGGATGTAATAAACAGTTTTCAATAGATGTGAATTTCACAACGATTGTTTGCAATATATAAGATATATAGCTTTATATCTGTAGAACAATGATACTTTTAAACAAAAAAAAAAGCCATATTTGTGAAAGAAATACTTGTCTTTTGTAAAGCGATCGTGCGACCATCGCAGGTTTATCACAGTGCTCATACATACTAATCTTGGAGATATTTTCTAATAAAGATAAATAGTTGTTAAAAAAATTCTAAATGTATTCGATATCATTCAAATTAGTTTAATATAAATCACCATCTCTATCTCTTATCATTCATTTAAAACCCTGAAAAAAAAATCTTAAACATTCAAAAAACTATTAAATAAAGATAAAAGACCTGTGTAAATTGAACAGGTTCAGATGCTTTTTCTAGAAGCACAAATTGGATATCCTGCGTTGATAGATAATAAAATGTGTTGTACTTTATTTTGATGTATCTTCATTTCAATTTGAACTTATTGATTATATGATTTGACTTTAAGAGATGACTGTGAAGTTTGATATGATGAAAGAATTGCGTCTCAAAATGGTGAGCTGTAACTTCATGTAAAATATTTTTTTTTATCTTACTGTGTTTATGAAAATAAATGAATAAATAAAGCAATCTGCGAAATGTTCTTTGAGGGAACTTCTCTTACTGATACGTATAAAATATTTATTTGAATTTGAATATTTCAGAATACACAAACTTATTGAATAAAACATCTACGATGGAATATCGCTTAAAATTTAAGGAGACTGATTTTTTAAAGTATTTTAAGCATATCATTTCGAAATGTCTTACTATCATATGCCATTAATTAGAAATTTGAATTTAATTTATTTAATTAATTTAAATTATATCATCACATTTAACTTGAAAAGTTATTCATGCAAAATGTCACTTTAAAGAATTTTAAAACATAAATACGTGCATTAAAATCTTGTCTGGAAAAAGTCTCGATATATAAATGCAAAAAGGAATATTAAAAGGTTTGAATTTAAATTTTTTTTTTCAATAGACATTTATAGATATAAGTACTCCGAATTTTCAAAGAATTTATAAATTTCTTGAAAATAAATCATATAATCTAAAAAAGAATATACTGTAAAATATTCTTCATAAAGAAAATTAAGTCTTGGGAAATATTGCTCACTACAGATACTTTATTAGTAAGTACTTAAACGTTTTTAGAAAAGTAATAGGAGAGTTGTATTATAAATGCAATTCCCTGATTAAAGTTTATCTCAACCATTTGTACATTGTGTTGAAATATTAAGAATCGTACGGTAGATTTACTTGAACCACCAATTGTTGTTAAGTATCGGAAGTAATTTCTCTCTGTCTTGTTTTGGTCTACATCTCCTATTCTATTAGATTTATAAATATAAATTCAATACTAAATAAAGTGGAATAAAATTCAACAAAACAAAAATAATTAATTTTAAATTTTACTTTTAAGTTTTCTATTCTCTCAAGCCCGATCTTATACAGTGTAATTTTAATTCGAAATTTTATATACCTCGATATAAGTAGAAATTAAAACGTAATTTTATCAAATCTCTCGAGTTCGTTATTTTTTTTATATAAAATTGCCACTTTTATATTTTAATAGTGTTTGGATAAATGAATTTAGTTAGTAGGAAAAGTAGTAATTGCTGTTTTGCTATTCATTTACGAGGCGTGGCAATTTAGTAACGAGATTGACGCTGCTACGAAAGAATTACGCAAACACCAAACACTAGCGACCCAAAGCTGTTCAGTGTGAAGCCTTCTCTTTCGAATGCGGTGCCTCTTGTTTCTGTTAACATACCCGTATACCCGTAACCTTCATTCTCATTAGAGTTACTTTTTGTTTCGCCGGAAAAATGATCAATGAGCAACGAATTCTTTTGAAACTTCACATGAAATTTGGAGAAACCATAGTTGAAACTTATAATTTATTAAAGAAGTGTATGGAAATGAAACTGTATTCCAAGTAAGTGTTTTTCAGTGGTTTAAGCGTTTTCAAGATGGTAGAGCAAGCGTTGAAGATGATTCACGCTTGAGTTGTCCTTCCACGTCAAAATCAGATGACAATACCGAAAAAATAGGTAAACTGTTTCGATCTGACCGTCGATTAAGTATTCATGGGATTGCAGAGATTGTAGGAATTGACAAAGAATTCATGCGGCAAAACTTTCCGCTATGATAATGCTTTGACTCATTCCACTTGTGTTAAGAGGTTTTCATCCAAATGCAGCATCTCAGAATTCGACTATCCGCTTTATTCACTGGATCTTGAGCCATATGTCACCTGATTGTTTCTTAAGGTGAAATCTGTATTAAAAGGAAGAAGATTTGAGTCGGTTGAAGCTGTGAAAGAGAACGCAGCACGCGTCCTGAAACAGCTAGCTGAAGAATTTTAATACTCCTTCGAACAATGGAAGATTCCCATGGAGTGTTGTAGGGATAGAGGAAGGATAATGAGTATAATGAAGGTGATAATGAGTAACCATGTATAACGTCAAAATAAAATGTTTTACATCATCAGTCTCGTTATGTAATAGCCTCACCTCGTATTCTTTCATTTTTCACTTAATCTCAAACGTTTCATTTTCAGATTTCTCTTTTCTTCCTTTCTTTTTTTCCTGGAATTTCCTCATGAACCATAAAATTATTTGCGTGTATTTTCCACTTCCTGAGCAGTTTTAACATAAATAATCTACATCTCGTAAACAGCTACTAGTGGCGCGGTAGCCGAATAGTCAATAACCTCGAACTCATGGCCAGAGTTTTCGTACCAATTCGTGGCTACAAGTCCTCATGCGACTAAAATCAGTCGTGCTGAGGTGTATTATTTCACTCATGTACTTTTCACACTCACCTTACCCATTTTAAAATAAAACGCAACGTATTATCACCGAAAAAAATATGATAATGCGTGTTAAGAAATAAAATAAATATTTTTGATTTAAAAATAATGTTTGTCAAATATTTTAATATGTAAAATAACTTGTTCTCGAAATAAATAGAGCAATACATTTACATGTATAAAACACATGAACGACATTTAAAACTCTTTACTCTTATTTAAAACTTTTAGAAAACTTTTTTCATAGATTTTCTATTCTTTATCATGTTTTACACAAATAATATGACATATCACAAAATTTCTACGCATATTTTCTTTTTCGAAATCATTGAGATTTTTAATTTTACAATCGTCTGTTACATTTTAAAGAAAAGCATTAAATCCTCTCGTATGAATAATTCTATTGTAATTTTTTTAACAACTAAAAAAAATTCTTAGCCTTTTGAAACTTTTAATCATAAACGTTAAAATAAACTTTCTTATCAGCAATAATATTTTATCTCACCTCAAATTTTATCGGAATACCGATAATGAATTAGATAAATAACATTTTTTTTTTATAAAAGAAATAAAATTTTTCATTTAATTAATGCTACTAATGTTTGTTTCTTCAAATGAAACAGTATGTAAATAATTGAAAGTATCTTGTTTCACTGTTTAATTAAGATAGCATTTTTTAAATGTTAAGGTAAAATGATGACTCATTTGGTGCTCAAAACATTTCAGTTGTTTTTCTGTTTTCATTTACAATTCTAAAATTTGAATAATATTCTTGTCATAAACATTAGACGCTTTCATGTTTCTTCTTTTTGAAATAATTGTTTTTTTCTTCCTTCTATTTAATATTATTGAGCATTCAATTTTATTGCTGGGAGAACAACGAAACATTTAGATTGAAAAAGAGTTTTTTTATTTACTCTCAACAAATATTTCAGATTTATTCGTTAAAATTTGTGCAATATGTCTAAAATTAACAAATACTTACTTTAAATTTATTATTCATGTTTTATTCTTTATTTATGATTTCTTTAAGAGACGATTTAATTAAAAATCAGAGAAAAAAAAATTATTTCAAAAATCAGCTTGGGACACAAAGGGTAGTTTTGCACTAAAAGCAGGATTTGATAATAATGTATGACTTCATTTTCAAATAGAAGCATCAAGTTTCACTGAGAAATATCAATAAGATTGAGGTTTCGAGTATAAGTTCCATCTATTTGGACTTAATCCTCGAAGGATCTTTAACCAAAGTAGTTCTGCTAATGATATTCCCTTACCATATTTCAAACATTATCATACACCATCTACCACTAACTTGAATATTGAATTCTACTTTTGTATATATATATATATATATTATGCAAATATTAAATCCAAATCATAAAGATATCATTATTCAAAAAATACACACATAATTAGACGCAAAGCAACCAAAAGAATGTATGAAATAAATATACTGAAAATTTATGAAAGAATAATTTAAAATATTTAAAAAGACAAAAATCCAGAATGATACGTAAAAATGAAAGAAAAATTAAATGAAAATATGGAACCCAGCAAGTCAAAAAGCAATTTCGGGCTGAGGACCGAATAAGCGGGGTTAAACTAGTTTAATGGTACCAACCTTCCCCCTTTGCGACTTGGTAGGCTAAATTGGGAAATCCAAATTACAAAAGAGTTCAATGATTAAAAGATGCAAAAAAGTTCAGTGATAAAATCTACAAAAATAAAAACTATAATTCTAAAAATTATCAACAAATCAAAATATAAAAATTACTTACAAAAATTCAAAGAAATGAAGATTCAAATATGTGAGTAGTAAGACGGAATTTTCCTTAAGCTTCAAGATGGATATCCCATACTCAAAATGAAAAAATACAACACGTCATCACCATATAAATTGAAAAAAGATTTAAATCATTGTTTGATTGGTAATAAAATGTAAAAGGATGCAAACTATTGGTT